>JAYMSR010000728.1:0-12504 GCA_036897825.1 Plantago rigida | reverse complement strand
GAACTACTAGTTTTATTTTGATGCAGTTGACATTGTTAAATTTTCGACTCTCGTTAGGATTTCGACTTTGTTTTTAGACTTTTCAAATAAATTAGTTATTTTATTACGTATATTTTTCGGGTCGTTACAGTTGTTTTGATTAATCGATAATTTTCTTAATAATAAACTATAATCTATCTAAATACCGTATCCCAAAAGACTTGTACGGTTTTATATAATGACCATCTTACCCCAGTTCATATCAACCAGGAAAAATTGAAAATCTGTAAATACCGAAGTCAAAGGAGGGCAAATTGGTCATATAAAAAACAATATACACTGATGACTGTGAACCGGAGTGACAGACAGTAGTAGCAGTCAATTTAGCTCATCAGCTCATGAGGCGACGGAGAGTTTGGGATTTATGTGAGGGGTGGTTGCCCCTCTCCGTCAGTCGATGATTTCTTCTTTCTACTCTACAGAAAGAACTCAAAAACCAACAGCCCTTTATGCAGAAACAGAAAGCCAATAATAAACAAATACTAAAGTATACACACACATATAATAGCCCCAGTTGTCGTTGATTCTTCAGAGGGGTTTTACTGTGATGCTCGATTCAGGTTGATGCAATTTGGAGGTAATTAAGAGGCTGTGATGATGATGATATTATCGCCTGCTGAGCTGAGCTAGTTGAACGGGCATCGAGAAAATCCGACCCGTATCTTGGCAGGGCGACCCGGATGCTGATGCGATCCGATGGATCTGTATCATGCAATCGGTGATCTGCAGCCATGGCGGGTTCGCTTCTCTTTTGCTTCGTCGCTATTACAGATCTGAGCCTCCGCTTCAATTATATTTTACATTTTCTTTTCAAATTATTTGATGAACCATAAAATTAATTTATCACAACTGTATACAATAGGCTTGTTTCGGGGACGGATGAAGTAATTTTTTTTAAATTTTGTGAATTACTATAAATTATCAAGGAGTATTCTAAATGTTTCTCAAGTTGTTTATGTTTCATTTTTCAATTTTGTTATCGTTTCACAGAGGAATTTGGAATATCCTTAAATAACCTGAGCTCACAGTTGTTCAACAATATTCCCTTTATCACTGGAGTTATACGTGACTTTCTGGGCAAAGAGTTAACATGTACAGATTGAGCATTGAGATGTTATATTGTTCTACAAAAGTATACACTGGTGTTTGCTGTTTCTGTGATGAATGAATGTTTGCTGGTAAAAAGAAAAGGTAAAGAATGCTGTGAACTCTCCTGGACAGCCTCTTTTGACAAGTCTTCACAGGTAACAACTTTTAACAAAAGCGGGATATATACAAAGTTTACTGATATTTAATAATACTACATGTGTGAATACAGGACATCCTGTTCTCTCTTGATAGTTTGGTACATGTGAATACAGACCATTTTGGTTTCTCTCTTGAAAATTATTGCCGTCATTGGCTAAGACTAGCATATAGTACTACTTAAAATGAAAAGGCATTATTATTGTATTGTGTACTCCTATAGGTAGGACAGCATTAAAATGTTACTCCATATTACATATACATGTAATGTTGTAACCAACAACAGTCATCTCTCTTTCACAATTCCAGATTCTCACAGCTAAAACAGTCTCTTAGTAAACACAGGAGCAAAAATGGCATATGCTGCTCTTCTTTCTGCTGCACAAGCAACAAAGCAAATCCTGACACATGATCAAGATTGGAGTTATCTTTGTCCAAAAGAGCAGATGAATTCTCTCTACCAAAATATCATTTCGTTACAAAATTTTCTTGAGGTTATTCCTGTGAAGTACACATCAATGACTGATCAATTGGAAAGCCGACTCACTGATGTTGCCTATCAAGTTGAAGATATCATCGAAGCAAACATGACAGGGTTGCCATGTGATAGATTGTTGACTTCGGCATTTTGTGGTTGCATTGAGGAAGTCAGTTCCATTTTGCAAGAGGCCAAGGAGCTGATGAAACTGTTTGAAGAAACCAAAGGAATGCCTGGCCGTGATCTTCTAAGTACAAGTTTATTGATAAACGCACCTGGCAATAAGGATGCTAAGGTGGGGCTCAATGAAGATTTGCAGCTGATTTTTGGACGTCTCACAAGCTATGCGAGGTCACTGCTATTCATTCCAATTGTTGGAATGGGAGGCATCGGAAAGACTACTCTTGCGAGAGAGGTCTATGAAGATCCATTGATGAGACGTCATTTTGATGTTTGCTCTTGGATAACTGTATCCCAAGAATATAACCCCCAAGAGATTCTTCTGCAGCTCCTTGGTGAAAAACCATCCATTGGACAGGCCGGGCAAAATGTCGAGTCACTGATTGTGCGTGTATATCAAAGTCTATACAATCGGAGGTTTCTTATCATCCTGGATGACATTTGGCACGGGGAAGCCTGGGAACGCATAATGCCTGCAATTCCGAATGACTATAATAGCAGCCGTGTCATCTTAACTACAAGATCGTCGCATGAGGCAACAAAAGTCAACTCTTCTAGCCCCTTGCACAAAATGCATTTACTGCGCGAAGACCAGAGTTGGGATCTGCTCCGGGTAAAGGTATATGGACAAGAAGATTGTCCGCCTGCACTCGAAGGTGTAGGAAGAAGGGTTGCCGAAAATTGCCAGGGGCTCCCGCTCGCGATTGTTGTGGTTGCAGGCCTTCTCAAATCTAAAAGGACGGTGGATTATTGGGAGGAAGTGGCAAAAAATATTAATGAAGTAGCTTCAAGTAATGGCGAGTTTGATAGAATTCTCTCTCTGAGTTATAACAACTTGTCTCCTCACTTGAAGTCTTGCTTCCTCTATATGGGTGCGTTTCCTGAAGATTTTCGTATCAAAACCACCAAATTGATTTTGTTCTGGATTGCTGAAGGTTTTGTAAAACCCCAAGCAAGTAAAACACTGGAAGAGATTGCTGAGGAATACCTGGAGGATCTTGTGGGAAGAAATCTTCTTCTGGTCATGGCGAATAGGTACAATGGAAGAATCAGAACTTGTAGCATACATGATGTGCTACGTGAGCTGAGCATCAAGAAAGCTAAAGCAGAGAAGTTTCTAGAGTGCTTTGTGGGCAGGGACGGAGATACAAACACTTCCCAAAACATGATTATGTCCCCATACCGCCTAAGTATCTCTACCCAAGAGTTTCTCTCCCTCCCGGATGGTGATAATTGCAACACTCACATTCGTTCTCTCCTATTCAAAGATTTTCGCACCAACAGACAGCAACAGTTGATCAAATCGCGCCGTGGAGTACTTAAAGTTCTGGACGTGTGGCGGTAACTACAAATTCCATGCTCAAGCCCTTGCTTGAACTGCATAATTTGAGGTACTTGCATTTCAGTTTCTTTCATGGTGATTATCCCCTAGAGGTTCCTGAATCAATTTCCAAGCTTCAGAAGCTTGGGACCTTAGTCATTATGCGACATGAATTTACATCACGTAAAGTGAAGTTTCCAGCAAATATCTGGAAGATTCCGACATTGAGGCATATAATCCTTGATTATGGTTGCACCTTGTGTGTTCCAGTGGAAGAGGGCCAAGGATATCCAATCCTAGAAACCCTGCAAACTTTTTCATTGGCCATAAATTTCAAGTTCACCAGAAGTAGGATTGCAAGCATGCCGAACTTGAAGAAACTGAAAATAGCCTGCTCACAAGGTCCTCCCTTTAATTATGTAGAGATGTATTGCCTGAAAAATCTTGTTCATCTACACCAGCTTGAATAGTTCAACCTTTGGTTTGATATCCGAGTGCCCTCCAGCGTTTTCCCAACACACTTTGTATTTCCTCAAAATCTTAAAAAGCTCTCACTGTTGAGAACTCACATTCTGTGGCAACACATGTCTTCAATTGTTGGATCACTGCAACATCTTGAAGTCCTTAAGCTTGGGCATATGTCGGTTGAAGGCAGCCGATGGGTGCCAAATGACGGAGAATTTGCACGATTGAAGTACCTGAAAATGGATCCAGGGAACCTAGAGGAATGGTTGGTTGAAAGCACACATCTCCCGAGCATTGAGAAGCTTTTTATTGTGAGGGCTTACTATATGGAGATTCCACTTAGCGTAGGATCTATAGATACACTGGAGAGCTTGATTGTAGGAGGGTGCAGCCAGAAAGTTAATAATTCCGCTCTGGAGATACAGGAGGAACAAATGAGCTTTGGGAATTATGCACTTGAAATTGTCATTTGTCAATAGAATTGCATGTATGCTAGTGCAACTATGATCCTGATGCAATAGTAGATAGAAATAAGCTCCGATTTTTTTCTTTTCTGTTATTTGTCCTTGTTATTTAATTCTACAGATCGTATTTCTCAGTGTTCATTTAGTTTGTGCGGTTGTTGTATTGTATTTAGTCCTCTTCCAAGATAACCGAAGCTTCCAGATTCAATCTGTTTTTCTTTTCTTTTTCAGGTGCCTATTAGCTTTTAAAAAAATGCCAGGGATTATCTTCCATGTGAAAGAACTAGAATTTTTCCGTAGGTGTGAACTAGACTCGGTGATTTCCTCCCTGTTGATTGAAATAATCGTGATGAT
This sequence comes from Plantago rigida, assembly GCA_036897825.1. NCBI lineage: Eukaryota > Viridiplantae > Streptophyta > Magnoliopsida > Lamiales > Plantaginaceae > Plantago > Plantago rigida. Next base: position 7,958 of record JAYMSR010000728.1, on the reverse strand, counting down.
TCAATAACAGATAAGGTGTAGTTATATGCTGGAGTTGTAGCTCTCTGTCCACTTCTTTATGAGATTTGTATTCCTGGCATACTTGAATCTTGATGATGAACATTACTTCGCTTTGAGTACTTTGGTGCATGAATAACTATGATGTGGCACTTTGACATGTTTAGATTTGACACCGCAAGAAGACAGATATATACCTTTATCCAGCGAAGAGGCCTTCCATGAACTTGTCAACACTGCGCTGAGGTTTGAGGAAAAGATTTATAATTCAGCTACAAGTCAGGTGTATTTACCAATGTTGTCTTCTCCAACCTTTCGTTGGCCTAATTTATATGTCATCTCCTGCATGACAATCACTTGAGAAAGATTTCTCTGAAAATTCTGACAATGGAGGCTAAATCATGTAACCCTATGGACAGTTCTTTTCACTCCAACGATAGGAGTAAGCCCCTGGATCCAGGTAATATAAATCCTCTATTGATGCACGACACTATTGATTATTAACTTGAAACAAATATGCTTCCTTTGGCAGCTAAACAATGTAACGTGCTGTGGGTAATATATTTTTCTGCTTACCCTTGTGTTCAGTTAGATTTATCACAGTATTTAGCACTTGTTAATGTTCTTGAACCTACATGAGTCATTAAGAAGCATCATGCTATTGAAATTTGTTCTGTTTGGCTTTACCGAGCAGTCTGCTCTTGATTTGTGGTGTTGTGTATTGACTGATCCTCAAAGCATTCCGTCTCAAATTCAAAATCAGACAAAAGCTATCCCTGCTAAAACTCAGGGTTGAATCTGGAACAAAAGGAATCTAGTGTGCCTGCATTCTCTAAGCGATAGTATACTGTAATTTGATTTACGGGTCCATAACTTGAATCACAATAACTATAATTTTTAAGACCATGTAATCTGTGTTTACAACTCCAATTAAGCTCTTCTTGATGTTGATCTATCTTGAATTGAAATGGAGAGAAGCAGTCAGAAGAATCAGCTGCCAAGATGCTCTGTGCGTGTTGGGTCATCAGAAACTCCTAGCGGAAAGATCAAGATGGTGAGCTTGGACCAGGACATGATCACGACAGATCAACCTAGCCATCAGCAATTGCAGTTGTTGGCATGGGCGGGATTAACGCCATTTGCTAAAGCTGTTATGTAATAGCTTGGGCATGTATACTGTATAAAACTTTCCAAGTAGGAGTGGTATATAGGTGAACTTCTGAACATTTTTGGACTGCTTTGGAACTCCAATGTTGTTGATGGTAATTATCATGTACAAGCTTTTCCTTGGAGTATTTCACAATGAGATTTGCAATCTACCTGACAGTACTAGATAAGTCCGTGTTATGTAGGATTGGGGTCCGGAGGGATATTCGGGATTTTGGAATTCTGGGATCGGGATGATATTTTTCACGGCCCAATCTCATCCAAAATAAAGTCGGGATATCACGCAATTGGAACTTTGGGATTTGAATGGAATTTCAGAATCCCATATGATTTCCATAATTTTTTACAACATACATATTGAAACTCGTAAATACAGTATTTATTAACATAAATAACCCCATGAGAATTGTTAAAAAAAATTGTTGGAGAATTGGACTATTGAAGTTGTAACGTAGATGATTGTTTGTGTTTAGTAAAGTGTGAATAGTGGTGGTGGTGCTAGTTGTTGTTATTATCCCATTTGGAATCCCAAATCTAAATTGGGATGTAAAATCAATCTCAATCCCATCTCAAATTATATATGAAAATTTGGGAATTGTTCCAAATGGGATTGGAATTTTTGTAATCGAGAATTTCGGAATAATTCCAACTGGGTCGGTATTTTTTCAATATCCCATACCAAACTCCCTATAGTCTTATATTCGTCATATAGGAACATGTTGAATTTTTTACGAATCCGCAGTTCATTTGCTTATTTTCCCTTCATTCATGTTCTTTTGATCTTTTCTACTCCAACAGTCCAACATGAATGAAAATGGGTATAATATGAAGTTTTTTGAAAATTAGAGGGCAAAGTGAATATTTCTCTCTCCCTAAAACATTTCGAAAATCAAAATTGCACTGTAAAAGGCGGCATTTGTCAGTAGAGAGAGAAATCGAGAAGAAGAAGAAGAAGTTCACGACGGCGATTATGGACGAAGCGATCGGAAAATTCCGGAAGACGGTGGGTAAATTCTGCCTCGACCTTGAAACCAGCTGCAACGCTCTCAAACAGTCCGTCAATGGCCGCCCAATCCCTCTCGGTAACATCTTCACACACTCAGTATCTCTTCCCTTTCGATTGATTATCCTAATTAATCCTCTTTGCCTCTCGTTTTTGTAGATTCGGCAGCAAAAACCTTCGTGCAAAGCGTCAATCGGAGAGTTTCGGCTGCTGCATCCGACTTGAACATGCTGGAATCCATGTCCTGCTCCACGGTGTCGTTTGAGGAGCTCCTAGGGCACTGCAATGAGGTCCTTAAGAAGAATCAGAATGATGTTTCCGCCCTTGCGGATAGCTTCGGTTACGTTCCTCCTCGTTCGTCTCGCTCTCTCAGGCCTTTTGTTTTCACTTTTCAGTCTATTGTTAATGTTCTATCTGATTCTACTAGGCCTTCTATTTACCCTTGATTTGTTGTTAGCTGATTTTGATGAAGAAGATGAAGAGAACAGTGAGTTGAATGATTTCCATATTAAGAATGTTGATATTGAGGAAGATGATCTCTTGTATCCTTTTCAATTCTCTTCAGAAACTTGTGGCATTGTGTCATTTTTATGTGCTTTTGTTATTTCTCTTACTTTATATGATGCTTATTGAAGTGGATGATGGATAATCCCCTTTGCTCTACTTAACATATTATGATAGACTTGATGATTCGGTGAGTTTAAAGAAGTTAGGAATCTCTGATGTGTCACTTGCATCCATATCATCTCAAGGTGAGTTGGTTCCAATTCCATAGTGCAGATGGCATAATGTTTTATACTGTGCTATTAAGATTGTTAAACATTATTGATTATTTCTTATGAATGTTGCATGTGGTTAAGTTGACAATGAATACGTGGATGATGAATTTGACTCTGAAGAGCCCCATATGGAGAGTTCGGGTGTAATAGAAGGTATTGCATGTTATTTAGCTTTTGCAGGTTTCAATTTTACCTGTGCTAGTGAATCTATGGAGCATGTTACTTGATTGCTTGCATGTGTTCATGGTGAATCTAGGGGAAACAGGAGGTGAGTGCGAATTTGATGGATATGCAGAATCTAACCGTTGCTTGGATGTGTCACAAGATGACTATGAAAGCCTTCCTAAACATATGAAAAGCTTGGTACCATGGGAGGTATTGTTTTTGTGCCTTTTTGTATTGCATTGGTTGGTGAGCATAGATATCTTCTTTGCAAACCATTCATTTATTTTGCATATGATCTATTTTTAACATGTGGGATAATTGAAGGTTAAGATAAACTACCAATGCATTATACACTGCACACTGGTGTTAAATAATGAATGCTGCATAACATGTTCTGCCTTCTGGGAAAGTCCTCAGTCTTCACCATTGCTTCCAAACTCGTGAACAGACTCAAAGCTTGACTCCTGAAGTATTTCACTGCTACAACCAGAATTTTGAATATGACCATTTGACATATTAGGTTAGCAAGTATAGAATTGTTTTAAATTACATGCAAGATAAGGAGATCTAACAGTAATAACGTCAAAAGTGAGGATTGATTAAGCTCCCCCCGCATAAAAAAAAACCATACTCATCTTTTCTGCTGAGGATTGATCAAATCACTTTCTCATTTGGCCATGATATAATAATTAACATGATTAATGGTTTTCATAATCTGGAGGTTGTTCAATCATATAGTAGAATACTAGAATCATCAAGGAAAGCAATAATATCAGATCTTTATCCATAATCATTCAAGTTTAGTTAAACAATTTACACAACTATTGTCTTTGTTGAGGTACGTTTTGTATAGCTTTGACCTACAGGTCAAGGATTGTGCTCACAATAATACTTCGTGCCAATTTCTCTATCATAATACTGTAGAATTTGCTTGTCAAAATAATACTACCACCGTTCCATTAGTAACTTCCTAAGTAGGACTTACTTGGCTATGTTAAAGCTGCCTGGATTAATTTATGTCATTAAGATGTTGACGTGCCTAGACGACCATATAGATGTTCCCAATGTAATGTTCATAACCACTGTTGTCTAAAGAAAAATTTATTTCTATTCTCTCATTTGACATAACAGTCTGGAATGTCGGTACACAGGATCTCCTTGTTGCTGTTGAAAAGATGAACTCGTGCATAACCACAAAGAGGACAAATCCTGAAACTTTCCGGCAAGATGAAATTGAATCGCTAGGATTAGGTATGTATTTGAGTATTTCTGCTATTTTCTTTCGTGACTTTTCCCTGTTGTGCTACAGCTACCGAACTGAATTACCTTCGGCAGTTCAGTTATTATTCTCTTATTATTATTATTATTATTATTTGAATGTTATTTATATCCATCTTGGAAGGAAGATATTACTACTTGATCTAGTAAACTGTAGTATATGGGATGGATTTATGAACCAGTTCCAATCCTTATTTGGTTGCATTGTGCTTTCGAAACATGCAGGTTTCAAAACAAGATCTTATCTACTGATACTCCTTCAAATGAAACGCTTATGCATTGAGACAGATGAAGGTGTGATATGCTACAGAATTTTATAGAGTTGTCGCAAAAGCCAATGAACTGGTGAAGTGATCAACTGAGTGTCAACATGTAGAATAGATGCTGATATAAGGCCAAGTAGTACTCGAGACTAGAGTACTACATGGGATTCTAGAAACAAACTAGATCACACTCGATAGAGTCTAACCATTTCATATGATCTACTGAATATATATTTAAATTGAATTGGTGAAGCCATGTGTAATGTTGACATGTCAGTTTCGAGCATTCATGTTGGTCCATTTTTTTTCCTCAAGTGGTGATTAGGAAGATTCTGATTGGATCTCTATCTTATCCGTGAGTTGCATGCTCATTTTTTTTTAAACTAGATTTTAAATGCTAATATCATTTTCCAATCACTGATGTGGCTAATATTTGGTGATGAATGAGTGTTGTCTAATTTAGTAGATAAATATAGGTGAGTCTAAGGGGATCTAAGAGTTTTTACATCACTCTTTTACATACATATTATCATGTTGCCATGCAACATGTCGGAGCATGATGAAGTGTGGAAAAAACTTGGGAGTCATTATCAGATGACATTCTATAAAATCAACATAAGAATTTCAACAAACCAGGTACAATATTGTGAATGATGCTATAAGCTCTTCTAGAATATGGGATGCATGTGAGGTGCTTGAGTCGACAAAGAATATACGATTGCAGGTAATGTGTAGTTTAAAAATACCATTTTATACCTATGTTAACTTTTTTTATAATGTCTTATTTGATCCTACCCAATTGGTTTGTCATATTTCAAAATTCAATAGACGAAAGAATCCACCGAGTGGATACTACAAGTCGGTGATGGTGTTGCCGGTGAACCTAATGAAGGTGAGATTCATATCAATACCCTACCCTTGAATATTTGCTTATTCGAGAAGTAAGTCTTCAATTTCAACAGTTGTAGATAAAACATATATGTAGTTTTTGGACCGCTTAGCCGATCCATCACTTCATTCGGAGTATCTTGATCACCAGGTTATTCTTGCACCTATACATGACATAGTTTGTTATGTCGAATATGCCTAGAAAATGTGTTGAATATTTGAGCGTGGATAGAATTGCTAAGGTCGATGACTTTGAGAACAATCTCGAAGATGTTTTCTCAGTGGAATTCCTCAGCACCGTCAACTTATCTGGATTGCCCAACAATGGCATCGTTTTGAACGTTGGATGTATGATAGTGCCTTTGAGAAATGTTGATTAGGCTATCGAGTTGTGCAATTGAACAAGGTTCATAGTTGCTAATCCTTAGAAACACATCATCGAGGTCAAAATAATATTTGGAATCGTTGCGGGCCAAAAGGTTTTTATTCAGAGTATAATGATCAGCCCATGTAACCAAAAATAATTTGTCATGACCAGAAATAAGTGTATTCAGAGTTACTGACAAGTCGAATTGAATGTATTAATTTGCGATAACGAGGGTAAAACATATGACATAACAACTAATGTAGTATAGAATTTAGTAAATGATTAAACGCCAGTTTCATAAATTAAAATTATGGCCTTTTAGGATTAGGATGGCTTTAGACGAAATATTGAATCATTGAAATCATGCCTTTTTCCAAAGTGACATTTATATATTTGTCAACTTTTGACATGTTATTATAAAGACAAAAAAAGTAATATGCCCCCTAAAAAAAAGTAATATGCCCCCTAAAAATACTTTTGATTGTTTGTGCGATTTTATTTCTGATCTTTACTAGGTTGCGATATAACCCTTAACTTTCAATGTGTTGATATGTACCCTAGAGTATAATTTTCAGAGTATTCATTAGTCAGCGTGTGCACACACCATTTATAAGGGGCATTGCAACAATGCATTTTAAGTTTGGGGGACAATCGTAACCCAACAAAAATTAGGGCAACCCACACGAACACATAAACTTGGGGGCAAAACACATTTTTGCCATAAAACTTTACCAAATCTGAAAACAAACAAACCCTGGAACTACACAAATATTGCACAAAACCACACAAGATTTTCTTGATTTCACTAAACGATCATCACCATGCCATGAACATCCAGCTACCAAACCAAGTAAAAATCCAGTCTTTAATGGCGAACCCCCATGCGAACCACTTCTCTTAATTGCAGCAGTGAATTGATTTTCTTGCCATTTTGCATCAGACTTTTAAAAAGAACTAGTAACAAGACGTTAACGTGACAAGGACTCAATGCAAATGAAATTATCAAGAGCAAGAAGAAATGTAGAAACAATACTTACAGTGGCTGGTATTTTGAAGACTGGCTTGGATCCGGTAGATGATTCCGATGAACTAATCGCTCTGGATTTGCCATTTCTTGAACGTGTGAAATCAGGAATCATGTTAATGGTTCGGAGTAAATTACTAGTACCAAAAGAACCCCTTAATCCGGTAAATGTGACATGATCACTGAAGTAACCTGAGAGAAACACAATGGTAATCGACACTGCGAAAATCGCAGAGACTAACACACTGCTACTTGCTCCTTGCCCCTTAACCATCAGATTAAAAATGAAGTGTGTGATCAAGTTAATAAAATGGAGGAGAATAAGTAGTGAAATGAAATGGTTAATTCAGGAGACTGTTGTTAACACAACTCAAACACTTTAATTAATTTTTATTTTTTCCTTTTTTTTTCCCTCTCAAACCAGTAACCAACTTTCTCAAAACTCTCAACTCCGAAGATTTGGATGAACCATATTTAGTTATTTATGATAACACTGAACTGTTAGACTAAGAATCCTTGCTGCCTTATCTTCTCCACTGATTAATTTTGTACTTGTATACAATATTACGATTTGGTAATCCGTCTCTGAGGATACTGACTCATATTTCTAAGTCATGAATAGTAGATATATCGTCGCAGGCTAAACAACCTTTTTGGAAGCTGGTATTAAGTACCAATAATGTCGTGCTCAGAACTTTATTGAATTCATTAAAATCGGGCAGGAATATATATGTTCTTGGGTGTAAGTATCATCCTAAATTAGACTATATGATACAATAATTGCTCTCCAGGAACAATTAATACATGCCTTTTTATAGATAGAAGAATCTGATTTTATCGAACCTTGATCTTTTTCTGAATCTAGTGAGGCACACACAAAAAAAAGAAACTCTGATGTTTTGATCTGTTCCTATGGCAAATTTCTTCCGTCATTTCTGCACTGGATTTGAACAATGAACCATCACATGTTTCTAAAGTTTTCGAATGGTTCAGCCTGTTTATTATCATTTTGCCAAAACAAATCAAG
>JAYMSR010000727.1:0-12504 GCA_036897825.1 Plantago rigida | reverse complement strand
CCAAATATCAACTACCCCATTATTATACTAATTTTTTCTTTTTAATATTTATTGTGATAACTTCCATTTTGGTGAAGTAACTACCTAGTTGTCTTTGGTTAGGATATAGTATAGATTTTGGGAATGAGGCTATATTAACGGGACAGCCATAAAAGGAAATTGAGACACGTTTAGCGGGGTGGAGGGAGTAATAGCATTACTCTTGTGAAATTCACAATGTAATATTATCTAGGAAATCATGTCAGCAAATTTTACCAAAAATATAATTATAATTGTGGTGGGATTGACAATGAAGCTCATTTTACTGTTGATTGGGGGGTGGGGGGGATGGAATTAGTAATTTTTTATGTTCTTAAATTTGCAGTGTAGTGATTGTCTCACACTCACCCACATCAGTGTAGGTTGATTAAAATGAACTTCAGCTAGATATTCCATCTCTGGATCCGCACGAAGCCACATCAAAGGGGAATCAGAGCTGCAAAGTTCGATACGGAGCTATCTAAGAACAGGCAGCACCAGAGAGTCCATATCTAGTTCAACAAGAAATATTTGATCGAACATGTTTATATAAAGTCAAAATAAGCGCATATTCCAGCAAACTTACTTTATTCGCAAATCTGTAGTGACTGCTTCAGCATTGTCATCAGAACCTTCAGCTTTGGTGCCCTTTTTTGGCTTTTGTAAGCGCTTTGCAGCAAGTTTTGAGTGATAAGGAATTTCCAACAGTTGCCATGCTTCACCAGCCATAGGTAGATTTGGATGATCATACATGCCATCGAGCTCATGGATCCGTATGCTCATCATCCCAGGCCATCCAGTTTCATGGTTTTCAGAATCCTGCGTGTGATTAACAATGCCTGCCCGTGCATCCGGTCTAAATGTACAATCCCGAAGCACAGCCAATTCTACCAAATTCTTCCTTTTGTTATAGGAGAATCCCATCCTTTGTGGTACCAAAAATGAGAGTGGGTTAGTAAGGCTAATAAACAGTACAAAACATGAATAGAAAAAGGTAATCAGAAAGAATCATACTTCAGCACTGGACAGCCACAAGATCCAATCCAGCGAGGAAAAAACTCTTTCAGGAAAGGGCGCTCGAGATTACCAATTTTATTAGCGAAGTGTCTGAACTGCAATTCAGAAAAAAAGAAAACGGAAAGGTAAAGAACTCTTGGAACATCAAATGATCAACAGATTAGACATACGTCAAATCGAAATAATTATGGTTCTCACTTTTGATGCTCAATATGACACTAAATTGAGGAATAATAGTATGGACTACACACAAAATAAACTGTAACTGAAGAGAAGTCGTGAAAATTGAGTAAAAGAGAAGGAGAACAGAGACAGCCCGCACCTAGACCCATACAGCTCAAGAACTCCAGAACCAGAAACAAGAAATTTATCGTTGTGAATTAAAAGAAATATGAAAACCATGGTTAGGAAATGTTAAGGATAAAATGTGTTAAAGACCAATTTAGTGTTCACATGTTGGTCAACACTGAACAGTAAGTGCATCATAAATAGCAACTCCGAAGGCATGCTATCATCTACCACACAAGCTCATTCTCTAGTAATAGCGAGTGGTGACTGTTGTATTTATTAAAGAAGATATGAGAGATCCTTTCTTTCAATTTTGTACCATTGCATGTAGAACTCAATGTATGCTACTCCTAATACAGGTGAATACAGAATAAAACTGAAGACGCACGATCATGTCTTCTTATCTCAAAAATATTTTTATGGTTATATTGTTGTGATATAAATATAATAGGGAGTCTACTATAATAGTTGTTCCACTAGAATAGCTGACATATTGTTTCCTCCTTTAAAAATGAAAATTGTTGTCCATTATGAGCCTAAACCCTAACTTCAACCTCTAAGGAGTATGCTATTCATTGACAATCCTGGCTGTCACCAGATACCCCGCCAGAAAATGTGTTAGCCCCAAGAGGAAGTCCCGTAAAGATAAAGCCCTAAAACCCCAAGACAGGAGATTGTAGGTTATCGATTTACTATGTGAAACTAAGTTGTGAATCCTACAGACTCATGCCTATGGATTATTCTACCCAGCTACAATAGTAATTGGCTGTAGGTTCGTAGGCAACTCATCCCGGCATGTCATCAAACTGCAGTCAGTTCTATGAACCTACAGACTCACGCCTATGGATTATTCTACCCAGCTGAAATAGTCATTGCTTGTAGGTTGGTAGGCAACTCATCCCGGCATGTCATCAAATTGCAGTCAGTTCTATGAACCTCATAGAAGTCCTTGGCAAGCGGCCATTTGAATTTTAAAATTTCAAAAACGATCACCTAGTTGGGGTAGTTGTACAAAACTGAACAATCCACATGAAGGTAAATTTCGTAAAAAAGTAGAGCATGCTATGATTTATGTCAGAGTTGGAGTATCGAGCCACAGCATATGCCTAAACCTCTAAAACCTAAAGTCCTAAACCCTAACCCTAAAACTTAAACCATGACCCTAACCATAAACCCCAGCACCCTAACCCTAGCCTAACACCCTAAAAAGCTCAGACCTAAACACCAACTCTAAAACCTAAACTCTGACCCTACACATTTGTATTAAAGAGAAGACCAGTTTAAGGTATCGTTTTAATTTCATGTAGTCCAAGGCTCAATGAAAAGTCAAGATCTAGGGTGGTCGGAGTGTCAAGCTATGGGCATATGCCTCGTGTGAATTGATATAGGAGAACTCAAAGAAAATGGTTCTTCACATTCACTTTGCATGGAGTTGTTATGACCTCCCTCGCCACATAGTAAGTCTCCCCTTCCCTTTGTCCCCTTTGTGAAATAAAAGGTTTTACAAAAGGGAAGATGAGACTTACTGTGGGGTAGATGGAGTAATAATTAATGCACTGATATTGCTAATAATCTTAAAGTATTGTCACTTTGTGTGGAAAATGATTTTAGATCAATCAGAATGTACTTTTCCATGCTACATCTAATAAACAGATAGATAATTGGTTTAGAAAAGCTCCAAACTGATGGAGTATGTATGTAAGAAATTAGAAGCATTGATCTACTCTCCAGTTCAACTTGAGGCTTACAAAATGTTATCTGTATTGTTATATACTCATATCATTGTGATCCACATATATAGGAGAGTAAGCTTTATCTATTCAATTAACTTGCCTAATTTAATATCCCTCAGAAATGTTTTCTCCGTTACTGTTAAGTAGACAGATGAAGTTAGCCATATCAACAATAAAACAGTGTTGTCAATCCCGGCGTGATCCCATTTTCAGGCCTGCCCGGGATACATACCTCTATCCCAGATTGCATAGCATCCTGGACAATACAAGCGTTTCGCGGACTGGGATACCGGAAAATCCCATAGGAATAGCACACGGACATTGATTTTTGGAGGTAAATGACAAATTTACCCTTCATTTCCTCAAGTTTGCTCGTCTTTTCTACTCTCTATGAACACTTCGATGACTTATTAAAGGAAGTAAAGTGATGCTTTGCAAAATGGTAAAATGTTCAATTAAATTATAAAATGAAAATCTAGGAAGTAAAGTCCCACTATATAATTTAATGAAACCTTTTACAACTACAATTTAAGATTAATTTGTTGCCAAAGTTGAATTTTGTTGACCGTAAAAAAGTCAAAACTGGATAATTTCTATGGGACGGAGGGAGTGTATATATTATATCACGCTCCTGCTATCCCGAATTTTTCAGCCGACAGCTACGCACCGCAATCCGGGATTGAGGACACTAAATAAAACTATCAGTCAATTATCATAAAAAAATAAAAAGGCCGACTAAGACCACCTTGATTTATTCACTTATTTTCATATAAAAAAAATTCTATCTAGAATGCAAAACGTATAGCCTTATTAGAGACACAAAGAATGTTTAGTGAATCACCTCTTTAGTACTGAGTGTTCTCAAAGGATGGTTGCCATCCCGTGCCCGCAAAATGATGTTTTGCAAAATCTGTTAAAAAAAGGTTCTCTAATTACTAACGTATAAAATGGACAATGAGAGTAAGATATTATAACAGTTGAGGACAATTGCAAGCTAATAAACTTTATATCTACATCTGCATATGCGTTAATAGTTGCTGAACAGGTTCCTTCCTGAGTTAATTACATAAATTAATAATTGTATCCGTATATTATTATATTGACAAAATATATTCTTTATGGTCCAAATGTTATTAATTACATATATAATACATGCACATGTATTAGCTACTTGATGTAATGTTACATGATTATTATATGTATATGTATATAATACTAACGGGGTAGAGCTTGTAAGAGATTATGCAGTAATGTGAGATGCATTGATCTACCAAGAAATTAACAATTTTACGATGTCCTAACAGGCTAAAACAAACAAAAACCAGCGAATGATAGCATGCATGTTCAAATTTGCGAATATTACTTTACGGAATGACTCAGGACCCATCTGCTTCTCCAACATCTGAAGTACAGCCACCTGATACAGAACAAAGGTAAGAATGTGGAAACAGAAGGTCAATATATTAAATCAGTTTCAATAAATCATAACACAATTCACCGATTTCCACGATCTTATTTTTCCATAAAAACCAATGCACTGAGTTCCATATAAATCCTTAGAGGCAACAGAGGAGCTCAAAGAAGTTGCACCGCTATCATCTGCTTGGCACACAGCACAATTAGCCTGTGGACAAGCGACAAATGAAATAGAACATAAATCAATCAAAAATCTGAAAGTATTTCAATACTGGGAACCAAAAAGGGCGCTCAGCCAAATTGATTAACTAACTTTAAATCCGTGCGTTGATCTCATTTGGTTTTTCGGGAAAACTAACGCTAAAACCAGATAATGGACTTCAAAAAAGACACTAAATTCTAAACCAATCTGAAATCCGTGTGTTGGTTTCACTTGGCTCTTCTGGTAAAGCTAACACTATAAACGGTGACCTGACACTTTAAAATGTTGAAACTAAGTGCATAATTAATCTTATGATGAAACTAACACTATAAAATGTTGAAAGTAAGTTATATAATGAATTTTATGATGAAACTAAAACTATAAAATGGCCAAACTAAAACTATAAAATGTTGAAAGTAAGTACATAAATTGTTTTAGTACATAACTTAGTTTTAGTTTATTTTCACCATTTTTATAGCCAGTTTATTTTGGGTGAAAGTAACACTAAAATTAATTATGCACTTGTTTTAGTGTTAGTTTCACCAACTGAAATTCAAGTGCATGTTTATTTTCTCCATTTTATAGCCAATTTCACCTTTTTATAGTGTTAGTTTCACCCTTAAATTCATTTGCATATAAACAGGTTAACCGCTGAAACAGATAAAATGGTGAGAGTAACATATAAAAAGGTGAAACTGACATTGGGACCGTCCCTAAACCGTTGGTCCCCAGACATGGCTACCCCCCATCCAAAGGCTCAACAGAGGTCGGTCAATATAAGGGGGTCGAATGTAATACCCCACATCCAACATTGGTTAAGGAATGGGATAAATGGCATAGAAGCAGACCACAACTCTACTATGAGGCCTTTTGGGTGATTCCAAAAGCACATCTATGCGGGCTAGCTTTACCTGTTTGGCCCAATTCATGAGTAACCGCGCCAGCCCAGAGGGTCGAGTCTTAATCAATAAGTTGCCGAGTCGTTACAAATGGTGTATATAAATGGCGAAACTAAACATGTACCATTGATTAGTTTCAACATTTAATAGTGCCAGTTTCGCCCTCAAATTCGAGCATAGTCACATAAGTCGAGGTAAGGTCCGAGTCGAAATTCAATATCACTGACACCCGTGAACCCGGTACAGAGAAGGGATATCCATTATTTTTTATTTTTTTAATTAGATAAATAGTTGCTTTTTAAATTTTTTTATTATAGTAAACATTTACTATAGTTATTTTCAATTAATTATGAAATGGTTGGAAAGATACGAATTACAATATGGCAGACAAATTCATTGGAACAAACTAACTAATTTATTAAGTCCAACTTTCACAATAAATTAAGGGTACTGTTCAACATCTCAGTACTAAAATTTTCTTGCCCATCCTTGTATATAAAATGGCACAATCCTTGCCTCCACCAAAGTGATTTGGGTCACCGTCCCAGAGCGATTTTAGACCAGACCATATGGCATATGGGGTCGATCGGAATTCAATAGTGTTCTGAGCGATTTTTGTGACTATGAATTCGCGTACATGTATCGCACTCAAACGCAATGACATTGCAAGATGAACCAAATGGTAATGTACACACATGGATGATTTAGTTCACTGTGATAATCCCTTAAATAATCTCACGTTTGGGAATACCTTAATGCACAAATCCCCCCGCCCCTCCCCCCCTTTAGACATGATTAAATATGGCAAAGTGTGGACTCACTACACAAACACAGTTAGTTGTTGTACCAACCCAGGCCCCTACCAAAGTATCTTTCACACCAAATATAATTTTCCGGATAGAATATAATCTCTAATTTAATATGCCAAATTAGCCACATCAAGAACTCATTTTTTATAGTCCGTACAATTTGAAAATGTCCATTAGTTTAATTAGCGGGAAAAAAAGTAGTATACTATTGTTAAGATAGGGATTACAATGAAATGTCTCGATAAGAATAATAAGATATGACATAAATAATGAACACAAACAGAGTCAAAAATACATAGTGGCATGAGTCTACTAATATGTGAGGTAATGAAATAAAAGCAGACCTTGTATCTTCGATAGCGTGATTCATTATTTCCAAGGGACCTCTTAATAAATAAATCAGTTAGGAACCCAGCAAGCCCATCTAACAACCACTCTGCATGAAGTATGCAGCAGCCATGTCAAAATAAGATAAAGGCAAAATCGCCATTCGAGCATATAAAATGGTCTCTCATTATGTTTAACATCATTTGGAGCCTCAGGAGTGATATAAACACCGAACCACTGTCTGGCAAGGGCATAAGCAAATTTTGTCCTTGTCTCTATCGTCTGTTCAGAAATCCCACTAACACAACCATGAATAAATAGAGGATGGGCTCAAAGAACACTAGTCAACTGGCATATAAATAACGCTGAGATACACACTAAGTTTCCTTTTCTTTTTTCATTTGAAACAACACTTTACAAGAAAATTTAAAGAATGGCTTAAAGCTGCCTGATTATCTGAACCATCATTTGGAGCCTCAAGGGTTTGTATTGCTTGAGCCACAATTTCGAAAAAAGCAATTTAATCGTATTTTGAATTTTCCGTCAGTGGCCAAAGATTGAATGTTTTATTAGTTCACGTCTTATTTTTTATGGGAAACTCACTTGGACTGAGAATAACAATGTAAAAATTTACAAAGGTTAGATCACTCGGATACTAAACTCCAAGTGAGAAAATGAAACATATTATATAGCCACAGCATAATAATTAATAACTACACTACCCTGGAATATCATAATCATGTGCAACGGCCAGTAAGCGAGAAAAATCAGATGTATCGAGAAGAATTGGAAATAAAAAGAAAAGTGCACCAATTGGAATGAGGCATAATTTTTTTGAAAGATATACAAAAGCTGAACATCGTGATTGTTGTTTACAATTTCCATCTACTCACTACCTTACGATAAAAGGCATGTGGCTCTATGCCGGATCTGACGCGGAGCCAAATCTAAAAAGATCCAGCTCAACCAGAGAAGGAGGATTTGAATTGGCTCAGAACAATAGATTCAGATCGGTTTCAACTCAAATCCATGAATCGGTGCCAGTTGGCCATCCTTAAGCAAAACAGAAAGAAAGAAAACTATATCAACATGACAGGAGTGCCTAGACTTGTAAGAGAGTGAGCTCCCACACCCTACCCAAAACCACACATAAACCGTTCGGTGCACACCTGTTAAGCAAGTAAATGTGCACGTGCCCTACCTGTACAGTTGGGTACGGATTTTGATCGAAAAGAAAACGCTAAGGAGTCACACAGGCTACACAGTGACTATTGATAGATATTAGGGAAATTTACAGACACCCACGGATATAGCTCCAATTATATATAAATCTAGAGCCAACTGCAATATTATTAATTCCCTCAAAAAACTGGAAAATCTGAATAATCATGACACTGGGTCATGATCAGAGCTTAAAAAACAGGAAAGTGATGGCATAACCATGACGTCGTCAAGGGCAAACTTAGCAATTTAATTAATGTTTATCATGCTGACCAACATTTTCTAGGCAGGGGGCATCAAAGTAAATATTGGTTTAACTTTGGGGGTATACTCTGGGAGTGTATAAATCTCTTTAAAATTACTTTCTGGGATATGCGAATATGCCAGGTTACAAGACAATTTTGACACTCATTGACATTGTGCAGCATAAGAAGAGAGGTTTGTGAATCAATGTAGTTTGTATGAGATGTTCAGGAGTTGGGAATTAATGTGAGCCAACAACAGTGATAGACTTAATGTTGACAACCAGAGGATTATGCTGGTAGAGGAACTTTTTAAATTTTCAAGTTAAACACTAACATTATGTCAAGGGAGTACCAAATAAAATTAATTACTCCATATGTCCCATTGACCTCTTTACATTTGGTTTCGGCACGATCAGTGAGAAATGTTGGGCATAATTGTTTATTAGATAAGTGGTGGGCCAGAGAATAAAAAAGTAATATTAACATTTGCCAAATAAAGATACATAAAAATACAAATTAGACAGATCGATAAGGAAAGTCAGAAGAAATGTAAAGGATCAAGTAGGATAGAGAGAGTAGTTTTTAAGCACATTGTCAAGTGGAAAACCTTTCTGCCATAGGAGCACAGCATAAAAAACTTCGTATATACGACCCAGATAACCATTTCTACATAAACATACCTGATCGATTATCTTCTCATCAAAAAGCAGATGAGAACTGAAGATACTAAGAGAAGCTCCCACACTACATGAAGATAATGCCATCTCCGGAGCAATAAACACTTGTCTGTAGGATCCAAATGGGAATGATGCAGTGAGGTAATCCTCATAGTGGCTGTTAAACATCAACAAGATCTTGATACCAGTGCAAATTTTAGAAGAAAAGGTCAAAATGCCAAGTGCAAAGAAATATTATGAAGGCCAGGGGTTGGCAAAAAAAGACTAATATCAGAGTACCTAAAAGCATTGTGGAAAAATGCTGTTGTATTTCGTAGCTTGGACAAGTTGGCTGGTTGACAAAAGTGTGACAGCTGACCACCATGTCGATCTGAAACAATTTGGAGAGGTGTAACTGCAAGAGATACCCATTGAGCAGCAACAGGAACATCTAATTTATATACATATGTTTTCCGAGGTGGACTTTCATTAGTTAAAACCTGCCAAAAAGATAAGTTTATTGGTGACAACAGAAGTAATAATAGAACAAATGAACATGATGATGGAAATTTGAAGTGTGTCAATGGATTTTGAAATTCTCAAATATAAAAGGAAAAAAGAAAGGATTTTGACTAGCATAAAAAGAATATTGTGCATAAATGTTCTCAACTAAGACTCTGGGATGAATCAATGCCCTCCAACCCTTTGGGTACATCATACTGTGACTTATACCCACAGTAAACTTGCAAATACGACTTGAAATGAAGAATGAATTTTCAAACCTATTACGTTTTCACATAAAAGTGTTATGCAGTAATAGCCAATTATGCTAAAGCTCAACATTGGCCACTTGTATTTCTTGCAAAAATTTTCATTTGCCATTTTACACACCTAATTAAATGTACTACACAAAAGCTGGCAAAAACCTTTTACAGACACAAAAAAAAAATCAGGCATGTAGCTTTATACTTTGAGCACATGCACTTTCATGGGCTTGTTGACTGACTGATGCAGTTATATGTATACAAGTAATGAATAGCCCTAACGCACCTGATGAACCAAGGTTCCAGAGCTTATTGCCACAAGATTGCTGGCCACTGTGAATTCCAGGTCATAGCTAAACAGGAAGATCACACTCAAAGGTCAAATATTAGTGAAATCAACTAAAATGCTTCCTAAATGTCAACTAGTATTGTGCATACCTACAATACTGGAAACTGTCGTCCATACAAGGGAACCAGCACCTTGCTCGCCTCAACTGGCTATCTGTATGAAGAACGTCATCATTAAAATGAATCCCAGTTTCTGCCTTCTCCACCCAATATTCAATGCGTACATGTCTGACAGTTTGCTCCAAAGACAACCTAAGTCAGAAAACACAGGAGTACAAACTTGTTAGAATTACATACATGGAGAAAGATGGCACATGATGATCCAGTAGTAAACATGTCTTTCAACTAGTAGTTGTACAACAGTTTAATACGTTAACTGCCAGTACAGTACATAATGTAAGGGGAGTGCGAGGGGAAAGAAAAAAAATCCACAATCTACAATGACCAAAACAATTATACTCTTCTTTTCCTTTTTAGCTCAATATAGTTCTACCAGAGCAGTACAAGAACAATCAGAAAGATGGTATGATTTACTATGACAGACTCACTGAAAGTAAAAGTTTCAGTGTCCTCTTCATGTGTTTGGTATCAGGAAATAGCGAAATGGTTGCATGCAATATTGCAAACAGCATATATCAACAAGAACTAAATCCCAACCAAGATAACTAGATCAAAACCCAGAGATACTGACTTCACAAGAGATTTAGATCTCACTTCATCAGTACTATTAAAATAGATCAATCATTCACCCAGAGATAGGAATGAGACTGCCAATTAATGAAGTTGCCATTCTCCAACTGCAGTTATTACACATTTTTCTTTTGAAGATTTTTTTAATATTTTTCTGTTTCAAGCTTTCCACTACTTTCTTTCGAATATTTTCAGATATAATAAGTCATGCATAAAATAATTGAGATCAACACTACAAATCTACAAGGAATTAGAAGAGAATGGTAAAACAACTATTAAGAGGTTCTAAACAAACAAAGAAAAACCACAAACACTTTACACTTTGACAGTATTTGAGCATAAGAAGAATCATTGCCAGACCTGCTTGGTTCAGCAAATAATTGTTCACCATTGTCTATCTCCGCGATTTCTTGTTGTTTGTTGTCAGGCTTAATCGACTGGCTACACATTATCAATAAATTTGGGAGCAGCTCAAGATCTAGAGCTGAAAAATAGACGGACCCAGAGGCATCAGCAGCTGAAATAGCTGAGGAGACAACAGACCATCTATCCTTTGGGTCCAGGTGCTGATAATGAGGGAAGATTTGAAAATCTGCTGAGTCTCCATCAACGGTAACTCTCTCAATTTCCAAATTATCTGCATGCAAACCCACAATCCCATTTTCTGGAACGACTATCTGCAGCTCTGTATACCTGAAGTTGCAATTGCTAAGCTTATTACAAAAGAATTCATGAATTTGGGGTCCCATTAAATTGCTGTAAACAAATGAAGAAGGTGGCGAAGTGGGGAAAGAAGAAAGCCAAGTACATTGCTAGTTGCTACAACACTGTTATAGGTGCATAAAAGCAACAAACCTTATGGCCAAAATTAATTCCCAGAATAACCCATCCACACATCCCAAAACCGGAATAGAAAATTGTGTTAACCCCTTACAGAGTTCCTCTTATTGATCAGATTAAATTTATTGTAGCCTACGTATATGCTTGAATGATATAGCTTCAGCCCAAAAAAGTTGTACTGCACCAGTGATGTTTGAAAGATACAGAAACAAAAAATGAGGAATATAGTCACACATTTTCAAGTTAAAACTTAGAAGTTCTCACGAGTCATACTTACACAGAAGTTCAGGAAGGTTCTAGCCGAGAGAATTTATAACGAAGTGTTCTCCAGTAGAAGCATTAACAAGAGAATAACTTGGAATAAGTAATAGCATTGCTTGCCCTATCTACAAACCACTCACTCGCTACTTTAAACCAATCAATGAACGGAGCATAAACCATCGTAATCGCAAAGTTAGGGAATGAAATTAATTAATCAATCATAAGTAAGTAAATGAACACCTGTAAAACTGAACATACAAAAATGTGTATACTAACAAGTAAATAGAAGAAGAAATGAAGGAGAAGTAACGCACGAACCCATAGATTCGACGATTTTCCATGTCGATCGAGAGACAGAGCTTCTGATGCTTAACAATGGCCTCTGAATTACTAGAATCATCTGCTCCTCCTCTTTGTTCTTCGTTATTCTTTGCCTTTTTAGCCTTGGCCATTTGAAGCCAGTAAGTGTCAGCTGGGGCACAACGCCACGGAGAACAGATTGCAGCGCGATCTCACCAAGCAAGCAAACTAGCTAGGATTCAGTTACACGAGAATCGATCCAAAGAGACGGTACTGTATGTTTGTTTCTTTGAACCTCCTCCGTAAATTGTTACTGTGTAGTCTGTGTTCAAGTTTATGTCATCGAGCAATTGCAGGTAGCCAATTGGGCTTTATATAATTATCAATTATCAAATAAGATCTGATTTTTTATTAGAATAAAAAATGTCGATTTTTAAGTTGTGGGTTGAGGATTTTAACATTGTGTCTGT
>JAYMSR010000726.1:0-12513 GCA_036897825.1 Plantago rigida | reverse complement strand
ATAATATTAATATATCAATATTAAGCTTCATGTGGATGGAAGAAATCGCTTTGTTTGGAGCGGATAGTTTTTATGAGAAACCCAGAAAAGTCATCAGTGAGAAAATAATATATTCAATCAGGACACTGGTTAAATGATTAGACATTGTATTATCTGTCAAATTGTCGGTTTAGGAGCAATTAGTTGATTGGAAAATTGATAGTGAATTGTGAAATGAAAATATGGATCAGTCATTTTGGGCTTCAGTAGAGTAGATGATATATCATTATCAGCTTGATGACAATTTGTTTTCTACATCATCAGAGGAGGATATGAATTTAGTTTGGGGTCAAAATATGTATATATGATATTGTTTTTAGGGAAAGTCATCATTAATCTAAAATCACTGAAAATATTGCATATAAATTCTCTTTTTAAGTTTTGGGTAGAGGTTCATTATGCATCCCTCCTGGTTACGCCGACATATAGCTGATAATATTTTCCGTGTATTTTCAGTTCATATTTCCTCTACATTTTCAGTGTATATTTATTTACAATTCATTTTATATCACATTTCTTAAGCATTTTTAGTGCTAATTTACAATTAGTAATTGCTCAGATCTATTTTGTTTTGAATCAAAATAATTGTATTTTGCTTGCAATAGTTTTATAGTCCCTGTTAATTACTATTTGTCCCATTTATAACATAATATGTTTTGGGTTATTATCTATTTGATAAATAGAAGATATTTTAAAAAATTCTACCATGTAATTTCGTATTTTTACCATTTTTTATGCATCAAATTTATTTATTTTAGTTTTGTTCATTTATTTTGTCTTGAATTTTACAAAGACTAAGCATGTTTCTCACAGGTGGATTTATTTGTCCCACAAACTAATCTTAGTAAGGTCTAACGAGAAGAATAATGTTTGCCTTTTTTTCTTAATATTTTTGCCAAGATTATTAATGAAAGGAAGCATCATCTTAATTTGTGTAAATTTTTTTAAATATCTTATATAAAAATTGGAGGGAGTATGTTTATAAAATTATTTTTCATACACTCATATTCCCACATGAATCTGAAAAATTAGATATATTTTTCTTGGGTAACATCTTACTAATTGAATGGTCACTATGATTGCAAAATTATTGGTTCTTTTTGTCAAAGAAGAAGATTGCATAATTATTGCCTTATTGGCTGACATGACTAATGGGTGGAATTCTCTCCTAATACATGACCGAGTGACATGCATGCAAGCAAGTGTGAGGGCTGGCACTCGTTCTTGCATGCAAGTGTGAGGGCTGGCACTCGTTCTAAGACCGGTGCCAGCCCAATTTACCTTTTCTTTTAATTCTTTTATTTCCTTTTTCTTTTTCTGTTTTAGTTTAGTTCTTATTTTCTTTACTCGTTTTTCTTTTATTCTCATGTGTACTTTCTTTATTTGATTTTTCTTTTTGTTGTCTTTTCTTTAATGTTTCATTTTATATTTGTTTAGTGTTTTAATTTATGTTATGTTTATTGTAAATTTAATAATAATATTTTAAAAAAATCATGGATTACACTTGAATATAAATCATCACTTGAAAAATTACAATTTATTAGAAAAGTACACGCGTGTATGTTTGTTGACATATGTAATGTTTTAGCTTATTGTTTTGCATTTTAATTATCGTATTTTGCGTTTTAAATTTTCAGAGTGTTGTGAGTTTAATTTCAAGTATTGTAATATTCTTTTTTTGGTAATAAGTATTATAATATTCATTTATAAGTATTGTCGATTTTATTTTGAAATAATGTAATTTTTAAAAATTAATGTTAGGTTTTATAATTAATTAGAATGACATTTATAAAAGAACAATGAAAGACAAAAAGAAATGAAAAGGTGAAGTTTAAAAGAAATAAGGAAATAAAGGGTAAATAGAGTGACTATTGGAGGAGAATAGTTGTTGAGGGTGTGAAGTGATTGAAATGATAATGTGGTAAAGAGAGAGGAGTTTGAGATGGTCTCACCAGTGGAGATGGTCTTACCCTAGGTCACGTAAAGTGCCAAAATAACCCCTCGAATTGCATTCCGAACGTGTTATGTCGCTACGCGCTCTAAGACGAACTAAATAAAATTAATCCGCAAACTAATATTTACTAGTTCACATCGCACTAAAGCAAATAAATGCTTGCTAATTCTTCCATGGATGTCGTATAGAATAACCAATACACTCAGCAAAGGAACGAAGGGTGCAAAACTCACCATGAATGTGTGAAGAGAATTAGCACGCTGATGTTAGGTGGTTCAAGAAGCCTATGTGTGAATATGTTTTCTTTTAAAAGAAGATAAAGATCGAGATGGACTATGTATACGCAGATCTCAAACTTTAGAAAGAAAGAAGATGAAGTAAAGCCTAATGTGAACCGAATATATACAATATAACTATAAACTAGCTTGTTGCTTGCTGCCGTTGATTTGTTGTTATATTGATATCTAATACTACTAGTCACTAGGGTTGAATTAAAGAACTTAGTATGGGCTTGTTTATGGGCTTTGTAGTATTGGATTAAAAAAATTGGATATATTTATTTTTATGGCCCAACACTTTGAGTTGAATTTCAATACAAGTAACATTTTTTTTTAATAATTTCATTAAGATTTATTCCAATTTAGTTTTTCCAAATGATTTTTTGAGTTTTCTATTTCAATATTTATACACACATATAACATTATAATTAATATTTTATTAACTTTAATGAACGCTTTAATACGCCCTCGCTCTCATATATTTATGAAATTATCGAATTGTCGCTTTCGACTCCACTTTCGAATTATGTGATCTAGGAACCACCCCTTCACATTGGGCCAAATGATACCGAACCTGAATCCCGGCCCAAAGTCAGAACACACCACAAGGTAAATCTCTGTATATCTGGCAGTGTCACTGTATCAGTGCATTTCCATCTTCTCCGGAGAAGAAACTGCAAACCCTACCAAAATGTCTCGTCGTGAAGACCGTACTTCCGACACCAAACGCCACCGCTCTCGATTCGACCGTGAGCCAAGGTAAACAGATCACAACTGCTCATCGTTGTCAATGTTTAATGTTTAATTTGAGAGCTGGATAGTTTTGAGATTTTGATCGGGTTTTGTTAGTGTTGTTACTGTTGGTTGGGATTTACAATGCTTTGAGAGTAAGATGATTATGACGTTTTCATCTATAGACTCGAATTGAACTGAATCTTCGTATTTCTGTCTGCTGTGAAGTTTCATTCAGTGAGAATTAGAAGGTGGAATGTGAGTATTTGTTGGGGATCGGGAACTTGAGAGTAGGATAATTATGAAGTTTTCATTTGTAGACTCAAATTGAGCTGAATCGTTGTCGTTCCGTCTGCTGTGAAGTTTTATTGAGTGAGAATCAGGTGGAATGTGATCAACTAGATTGTTTGGGCTTGTATGGCCAGTTCTGCTTGTAATTAGTTCCTGTTTTATCGTCGAGCGAAAAATTTATTCCTAGATGATTATTGTGTTACAATTGTGAGGATCTGGAGTCATAGAGATAGCCAGATAGGGTTCGTACTGGCATGAATGGCCTACCGGTTTACTGGTTTAGGATAATGGTTATTGCACTATAGTGTGAGCTTGCATAGGTCGAACATGTAGATTGTCAATGTATTTATTTATTGTTTCTAGAATTACACATTAGGAGCATGTCTTGGTTAGCATATAGCTTGGGTTACTGCCGGAATGCAAAACGTACTGGTGTTGCGCCTCACGATTATCGTGTGATGAAGCAAGCCTGTTGCAGTGTTGCTGCGCCATTTCGCATGGGGACACCCAGAGTTTATTTCTGTAGCAGCATTTTCGGCTATTTGCTGGCCATCCGAACAGATTTGAACAATGCTGGTGGACTCCAGTGTTCCTCTATCATTTTCTTCTGTATTACTTATCTGAGAGTTCAAATTAGAGATTTCACATCAAGTAAATATGCCTCCCCACATTCTTCACTCTCTTCTGTCTACCTTACTTTCTCCCACGCCCACAATCTTTATTTTTTATGCTAAATTGGCTGATATTGAATATCAGCTTCCTTTTTAATGATGCTCGGATTATGTGAAGTGAGCTAAGTTATGTTGCCGAAATATGAATTTCTCAAGCATATGCTTTATGCACGTTTTGAACCAGGCAACTTGCTTTACTTTTAGTGCTCTAGAATGCTGCTTGATTTGCTTGCAATCTATGGTAGTAAGTAGTAACTAAAGCAAAACATAGCTGTAAATGAGAAATTTATTTCCTCTATCCTGCCAGCCCTAAGAGATCTAGAAGGGATGGTAAACCAGAGACTGAAAGGCCAGCTACCAACTCTGGTGATCGATTGGAACGAGATCAGAAGAATCGACGTCGTCTCCAGGATGCATCACCTCCTGAGGCCCCAATGACGAATGATTCAAAGGTTGAAATCGAAACCATTGACAAAGAGTCCAAAGACACAGATAACAAACACCGAAGAGTTGCCAAACATTCGACTGATTCGGCTAAAGTACTCCGGACTACATCATATTTTCAGGTATAATATAGTAATATACTATCATTATTTTATCACTGTGTAACAGAGAGGAAGTATATTCTCCCGATGCTGATATCTTCTAATAGTATCTTCAAACCAGGTCTGAGAAGTATCTCCTTTGCCCTTATCAATGACTGCAATTACTCTATGCTTTTTTATAAGTTTATTAATTCTGTCTTAGTCCAATACCTAGAATAATTCTGTGTCCCATCACCTGGATCCAGGATAATGTTTCTTCTGATGCTTCATCTGCATTAAATTTTAAAAACTGCAATTGGTCTTTGGTAAGATATTTCTTAACAAAATGATCTAAAATAGGGTATTTTCCATCATAGCTCAATTGGTGCTTAAAAGAAGTGTGTTTTATCGACTTGAAATGGTTCGTTAATGTTGACACCTTCTCTGGACATTCTCAATTTGTAAAAACATTGTTTCAGGAATCTTATAAATTATTACGACGATACCATCCCAATGTTAGAAAATATGAACAAGAAATGATTCCTTTAGATTCATTTAATTTTTTACTTTCTGATCTGCCCTCATACTGGGCATCTGTTTTCTGTTCAGCCTGGTGACTTCAAGTACCTCCATATTTATATAACAGTGTTAGGCCTACTGTTCTTGTTTTATAACAGCACGATGACCGTGGTAGTGCTGGGCAAGATAAAAGAAGTTTTTCTAGCAGGATGGATAAAGGTTAGTTTTAACTGGTATCTAACCTCTGTAATTTCTGTATTAAGTTCTCACTTCAGAAGGTGTTCAGTATTGTGTGAAGTTAACATTCGGTGTCCTATAGTTCTTTTGCTTGTATGTTCATAAAGAAGCCTTAATTGAAACTAATTTTGAGGTTCATTATCCGTTAGCGTGTGTCCTGGGAAGCTCAGCCTATTTGTTGTATGCCTGTATAATTGATTCGATCATAGTTCCAGAGGTTTCTTTCCTTCATAATGAATTGTGACCGATCTCACTGTGTATGTAATGCTTGCAGTCCAGAGGTGAAGTAGTTTGATACTTAATAATTAGGATGGCTGTGAAAATGAGATAAGGGTGTCCAACTTGTTTTGGATTCCAGAGTACCAGTATTCCTTCATGCTGTTTGCTTCTCTTGCTGTTACTCCCTGAGTCCCTGTTTCATTACTCATTTTAAGATAGATATATACTACGAAACTCCACTTGTCAAGTTCGAAATGCAGTAGCAACTAATGCTTCTCACTGTTGTTTATGGTTTCAAGAGGGAAAATAAACGAACACCCATTCTATTATATATGAACTTGGGCCGAGCTCCTCTATCTTAGTTTTGTCATACTGGTTTTCCTTTTGTTTTATAAACTCTAAACCCGTAGAGTCGCATATAAGATGGGATTTTAATGCTTTTATCCTGGCTTTCAAGATATGGAGTACATCCTAGCTCTTTATTGATTGCCTCAGTTTAAGAGTGAAACTTCTGTGAGTGTTATCATACATTTCTCAACCAGCAATTGATTGTTAGAAAAACTGTTTTCATTTTCAGAGCGTGGGTGGAGAGATCGTAACGAGCAGCAGAAAGATGGAGATAATGACACAGCTAGAACAAGTGATAGATACCGAAAGGATGAGAGACATAAAGATAACAACAATACCCAGCGAAAGGATGAGAGGTCTAAAGATAGCAGAGATGCTGATCGTGTCTGGAGACATGATGGGTACTTTGAAATGGAAGCAAATCCAAAACCTCCTGAACGGAAAAGGCCAGCCTTCAGAGAGCAAAAGGTTCTTGATGAAACTGAGAAAGTCACTAAAAGTGCTGATCTTGTGACGGCAAATCCTAAAGACCGTGATGTAGAAAGTGGAAAAAGACGTGAAAGACCATTTTCTGGGGATAGAGAGCTTAGTAAGAGTGATGTGCGAAGGGGTAATGCGTCGTCCTTTGACCGAAATGGTGCTGGAAATAGATACCGAGGCAGAGATGGCTTCGCTGCTGGGCGGGACTCACGTCCAAGTGGAGGCCGTGCTGAGAAATGGAAGCATGATCTGTATCATGAGGCTAATAGAAGTCCAACCCCGAAGAGTGAAGAAGATCAGATCTCAAAGATTGAAGCACTTTTGGCTAAATAACGTTTCTGTGCTTTTTTCTGGGTACATGAACTTGGGTACATGCTGTTTAATGGGACGTTTGACCTGGACTATGGATATTCTGTTCATTGCATCTGTAATGGGTAAATGTCTACAAGAGTGTTCATCTGCAATGGGTTTGAATTTGTATTTACCTGTTTCTACGCTCTCCTGTCCCTGACTTCTTTTGAGTTCTTCTGGCTATTCTGCTGGCTCCGACCCCGGCCCAACGACCGCCTATCTCCCTTGGGTAAGTTCAGCAATGAATCCTCGTCCAAACCTGAAGTATGCGAATTAAGATTTTCCGTCTTGTCTTTCTGAATGATTTGGTTAATTCACCTTTGTTGATGATGCTGGCAAATTGGCAATCGTATTGCAATCTTGGCTGTTTATATATCTTCTCTATTTTACTAGTGACATGGATTTTGAGAGAGATCTCATTTTTAAGAGCCAAGAGCTATTAGCAATTGAAGAACTCAAGAATAGCATCCAACATTATTATTGCTTCCCATCCAATCTCATCTTCTCAATTTTTTTTTTCAACTCCTATTTTTTACTCCTATCATATGTTTATTTATTCTAAAAATGCTATTCATTTTTTCACTTTCTAATTTTCTACTCCCTCAGGTTTAACATTTTTCTTTCTGGAAACTCACTTACATATTACTAATTTTATAATCACCCTCTTTAATACTTTATCTATTATCTTATTTTATTCCATTTTCCTTAAAATTCATTAAATGATAAAGCTTGGAAGGGAGTATAACTTATTTATGTAGTTTTGATCTAGCATCTATGTCCTACTAAAAGAAGAAAGAAGATGAAATGGATGGATTGCATCATCTGAAACATCATGGGGGTCTTCTCAAATCTGTGTTTAATGTTGACATAAAGAATAACTTAAAAAGTCGGGCGCAGGGAGTAAAATGCATAGTTGAATACTAGTATCATCTACAAAACAATAAATAAAGCAGTCCACACAGAAGTCTCTCAACTAAATGAACACAAGGATTGAAACGCAAACTAAGATTCACAGAGAGGCAGCATTCATCCCTTCGTGCCCATTCGAATAAACTGTTCCTGAAACAATCAATCATGAAAATGAGATTTAATGTTTGGTAACAGCAATAACGTAGGTCGGATATGTTTAATTTTTTTAGTGATACCGTTTAAAAAATTACTTAGATCTGTTTGGTAATAGTGAATGAAAAAATAATTTAAAAATTAGATGTATTACTTGTAGAGCTTGCATATCGCATGTGGGATTATCATCTTACAAGAGCTTGTAACTTGCAAATCAAGCGTTTCTAAGAACAGAAAGTTGCAACAGGCTGATGGAAGCTCCTCAACATAGCAGTCCCTGAAACCAAGGTACCTGAGATAAACCAATTTGTCTATGCCTTTCGGAAA
Organism: Plantago rigida; assembly: GCA_036897825.1. Lineage (NCBI taxonomy): Eukaryota > Viridiplantae > Streptophyta > Magnoliopsida > Lamiales > Plantaginaceae > Plantago > Plantago rigida. The sequence goes on along the minus strand of JAYMSR010000726.1, from coordinate 4,481 downwards.
CATATTGCCTCGACAATCAATTCCATCAAAGTCCAACGTTCTCTCATCCACTGCAAACATCCAAAGTCAGACACCACCCGTTCTCCTTTGCCGGACTCTAACCTCCTTCCAGAATCAGTTGCAAAAATAAGAACTGAACGAAGATCTTCGTTTCCAACACTATACACCACTGGTTGCCTTGTACTTCTCAAGTATAAAGCATTTCTACGATAGGCCTTCTCAAAGGACTGATGATGCCCCACTCTCAAATCATAATTACTAAGATAGCTTTCACTTTTTCCTTCGAAGTGACATAACCTGCTGAACAGAAAGTGAGACCGGCACACTCTAAGCCCATGCTCATCCCACACTGTGACCAGGTTTCTATCAGCTAGATAAGTCAAGTATCGTTCAACGTCTCTTTTTGACGCCAGTCCTTCAGCCATCCATAACAAGTAGAGCTTTTCAACCAGTATTTGTTTATCAGGTGGGAAGAACCCAAAATAAAGAAAACACAGCTTCTCATGTGGTGGCAAGCTATGATAAGATGGGTATACATGAGCTTTTATTCTTTCCACGTTATTCACGCGTTCCAGTATCTCGTTCCAGCTTTTGTCTACGTTTTCCTTATAGATTTTAGCAGCTTCAACAATTGCCAAAGGTAGACCGTCCCACTGATCCAGTACTTCCTCTGCATTACCTGTAGAATATACTTGATCATGAGAACGCATAATAGCTTTCAATTACAAAGCAATTATGATCAGCTAGCATATTTTTTCATTTGATCAAACTTAATATGTACGTGAATGCATAGTTAGTATCAAATCAGCTAGCTAATTGAAAAATAAGCCAGTCTATCATTTGTTATAATTCATTTTACGGAATAAATAGCACTCGACTTTAGCTGTCGTCCAGCTTAAACGCTCATTTACCTATAGAGCATGATCAGCAACAGGTGTAGTTTGGAGATATGATATGGTAAGGCCAAGGCCAAACCTGAAATTGGCAATTGCTCTCCTGATATCTTATGGAAAAGTTCCCTGCTCTCCTTCACACTCAATCGTCGAACCTTGCGATAAATGCCGAATTTATTGGCCACTGGTTGTTCCTGAGTTGTGATTAGGAGGAAGGTGAGTGAATCCCGAGGGAAGTAATCTTTCAAGGTCTCCCAGACATCCGTGGACCTGACATCATCGAGAACAATGAGGTTTCTACTAACCATGGAAAACGCACGAATCTGCTTCAACAACACTTCTGTCTCCATCCCCCGAATGTGACCCAGTGAGTACTCGGACTCGGGAAAAATGCCATAGGTGATGGTCTCCACTACATCTATGACGTCGAAATGCCTGGATACTGTAACCCAAATGCGATTGTCAACTGGATCCTTATCATCGTACTCAAGGAAAAACTTCCTTGCCAAGGCTGTCTTACCCGATCCAAACATGCCAACCAGTGCGACGCGGTCACCAACACAAAAATCATTGAAAATATCCATCCGGTCCTCCATCCCGACAAAAATACTGTCAGCGTCACTTACCCGACCCCATATGACTTCTTCAACACGGATCCTCTTGAAATCTTGTCACCATGATATTGGAATGATGAACCGCCTTTACGAAACACTACGGATGTAGACGGCAGAAAGATTTGTTTATCACGTTGGATGCTTCGCAAGCGTTCCAGGAGATTACCTGGACTGAGGGTACTATTAGTTTCTCCTACCGCATCGTGTTGTCCTTTCGGAAGGCAAGTGATGAATCTCCTCCGTAATCTAGACGAACACGGTTTAACTGTACTGGCTTATATTCATCCTTGCGAGCAGTATTCTCACCTGGTTTTGGTTGAGACGCTTGCAGCATAAAATGCTCCTGGAGACCACCCAGTAGAGGAGATGTGATGACTTCTGCTCGTTTCTCTTAAATAACCAAGAGATACAACTATAAATCTTCAAAACTTAAGTTCTTGATCTGGTTAGGTATTAGTCACAAAGAAAGTTCTTCAGCAAATCACCTCTTTGAATCAATGGCATTGATTAGTGAAGGCTTGGCCTCGGCCATTGTTAATCCAAATCCAGTTTCTGAACTTTACATTATCACATTTTATAACCCAAATATAGTTTCGAACTTGACATCATCACACAATATTACTGTGAACAAAGAACCACTAGACAATTACGTATTATTACTGCACAAGGGGGAGGAGAGATAATCACTTCTCCTAAACCTATTGGCATATCTAACTATTACTAATAGCCTACATGACATCCTTCCTCCTGCATACAATGTCACATAATGCATAATTACATCTGGTAAGCCATCACATTAAACAGTTTATCATATACTCATCATGTACTGCGACTTCATTCAAATAAACTAACAGACAATATGTTATATTGTGCAAGAGAGACTCGGCCTGATTCAGCTAAAGCTACTGGCACAAGAACCTGACTAGTAGTGACTACTAGTAATAACCTCAACTTAAGGACATACTTCCTGTTATGCAATCTATCCAAAAGGCCAAATGTTTTGTACATATGTTGGTTGTTGCGTGCAATATAGTAATTTTCTAATTGCTTTAACACACAAGTTCAAACAAAAATAGCTGGTACGACATATACTGTTGATATAACTAACTATAAGTACAGCGTACCTCAAGAGCTCTGGTTTCCAGGTTCACACTCGAATTCTTTTGAACTCTCAGCACCGCAGCATAATCACTTCAATTTTGAGCTCTCATAGCAATTTATCATGTTTTTCCTACATGCTATAGCTGGTGAATAAGCACATTTATGTAGCAAGCAACACAACATTGAACTTAGCATCATGATCATTAATCATCGATAATAATTGAACCTTATAACACTTGTTGCAGCATCATACTTGTATAACAACATTCGTAAATCTACAATTGCGAACTGAATCCAAGCTAACAAATAACAAACACCAAACAATCGAACTGAATATCTCAACATAATCACTTCGATTATAACACACTATCAGCCAGCTTATTCATTATAACAAAATGCTACAGCAGGCATATTAGGACACCATTATAGCAAGCAACATCTCATCGAACTTATCAATCAAATAAGAAGAAGACATCAGCATAATAATATTAATTAATAATCAATAACAGCTGAATTTTATACTATAACAACGACCATTTCGTATATCTACAATCGCAAACTGAATCCAAGCTAACAAATACTACTAAACATTAAACAATCGAACTGAATATCTCTGCATAATCACTATTCACTTCGATTATAAGCACTCTCACCCAGATTATTCATTGTAAAAAAAGCTACATCAGGCATATTGATATACACCATTGTAACAACTAACAAGCAACATATCGTTGAACTCATCAATCAATCAAGTAAGGAGAAGACATATATCATAATATTATTAGTCATAATCAATAATATCTACTCCCTCCGCCCCGGTTTGATGCACGAGTTTTAAGATAAAATTTAATAAATTAGTAGAAATAGTGTTAAAGTATGAAATAAAGTGAATAAAGTATGATAAATACTGAATATGGTATGAGAAATTATGTATAAATTAGTAGATAGATTTTAGATTTAATTAATGGATAGATGAAATTCGACGGATCAAAATGGAATTGGAATGCGGAATAATAAGCTTGTCGGAGGGAGTATATTTTATACAATTGTTACAGCATCATGCTTGTATAACAACAACAACAACAACATTTCACATAGTGTAATCTACAATTGCAAATTCGCAAATTCGAATTCAAGCTAAACATTCCTAAACGTAGGCAACAACAAAAAACAGCAAACAGTCGAATAAACAAATGAAATCGGACTTGCTATGGATTACTTCATCGGCTATAATCAGTAATCCGAGCAGCAGGAGCATGGTAGTTCCTCTGCCTGATCCCTCCGCCATTATCCGCCACCGGACCAATGATATTCCTTCCGGTGAAATGATCCGATCCAGGAAATGACTCGGCAGCTGAAGCTGGAGGAAACTCGGATCGGGTACGGCGGTGAGATGAGCCTTCGGTGGAGTCTCCGGCGCGGAGGAGGTGGTAGCTCAGGCCGCTGGAGCTCTCGGAGAGGCAGCGGTAAGCGGTTTGAGGCCTCTGCTTCTTCATTGCGTTCATAATGAATGGGATTAGGCCTTCCATTTGTGATTGATTGGTGATGGTGATTGAGAATTTGGATGGAAATTTGAAAATTGAGGAGGAATTTGATGATGGTGGTGGTGAGCTAAACGAGGTTTATATAGTGGGTTTTGGGGAGACTTCGTCGAAAAGGTTGGAAGTTGGAGGGGCAAGTTGATGGTTATAAATTGACGGTGATACCCTCTTGGTGTAAACTAGATGGATTGGGACACTTCAATTTAGAGCAACATTTTTCGTTACGTGCGGACAATCTTGTTGATATTAAAAAATATTGCAGAGATGCTTGTTTTTACTCTCAATATATCTAATGCTAATATCGATTTAACACTATCTTTGCATAAATTAGG
>JAYMSR010000725.1:0-12515 GCA_036897825.1 Plantago rigida | reverse complement strand
AACATCAAATAATATGTACATGATAATTTAAAAAATCATTAAAGTACAAATGAATGAAGTAGCCAATTAACATTAGTACAGTATCTAAATTCTATTTGCCTATTAAAAAAATATACAAAACATTTACATTATATAATAAAAATTACTAAGACCAGGTAAAATTGAATTCATATTACAAGTCATGAGTCATGATTAAACAAAGGTAAATAACATTCACTCGTAACTACTTGGCAAATATCGTAATTATCTAAAGTTTAGTGACGCAAATATCAGCCGGCAGATTTTAACCAATCCGGTCCACTAAATTGGTATATTGTCATAAAGACCCCCTATAAGTTCCCAACAGTCCCTTTTCTCTCTCTCCTGTTCTTCAGCTGGTTTTCAACTCTCTCTCTCTCTCTTTCTGCGACTGTGAAACGAACAACAAAAAATAAAATAGTTTCTCTCTCTAGAAACAGCACAAAACAAACCAGAGTCTTCACGAATTCTTTTTACCGAAAAACATTTAGGGTTTCAATTTCCTCCTTCCATCTTTACAGTATCTCCTTTCCTTGGCCTTTTTTCCCTCATTATTTGGGGAGAATTTTTCTCTCCTTCAGATCACGATTTCTCACAGCGGAAATACCTCTAATTTTCACGTTCAATCGTTACTGCTTCATTCACCCAAGGATACATTTTCGCTGTCCGTGTTCTAGCTCCGATTTTGTCTCACCAAGCTGCAAGGTAACGAAACGCTTCGATTTCACCTCCATTATGTCAATTTTCCTTACGTTTTTCCATGATTTGTGTTTGAATGGTTGTTTTTAGGTAGGAAATATGTTTTCACCTCCATTATGTGAAAAGTGCCTTATGTTTTTCTCCTTTTTTCTTCCTGATTTGTGTTTGAATGGCTGTTTTCATGTAGGAAATATGTTTTGATACATCTGTTGTTTGTTTGGTTGAGATCGAGGGAAAAGGTGGAAGGAACATACGCAAGGAGGAGGTTTTGGAGCTTCTAATTTTGTAAATAACTGCATATTGTTGATTGTTTGGGATTTGTTTTTTTATTAGTGAAATATATTGAGGTGCTGTTTGATTGGATTGGATTGAATGTGCGTTTCTCCATGGAGTCTATGAATTTGAATTCACCTCCGGGGACCAGTATGGTCAAGTGCTGTGATTGCGGTTGCAGCTGTTCGGCTATCAACAGGTCCTTTTCGGGGACGTATCTTCGCTCCGTGAAGCGAAAAACTGATGAGCTCGAGGAAGAAAGCCAGTTTCGCATACCCGGGTTCGTTGTACCTCAGAATGCACGCGTGGAGATTGGCAATGAATGTATGGTGCTGCGTGAAATGGTTGGCAACCAACAGCAGACCATTGCAGATCTCGTGACTGAGTTGGAGGAGGAGAGGAATGCTTCCTCTTCAGCTGCGAACGAGGCCATGTCTATGATTCTGAGGCTGCAGAGGGAGAAAGCTGAGGTGCAGATGGAGGCGAGGCAGTTTAAGAGGTATGCTGAGGAGAAAATGGCCCATGATCAGCAGGAGATGATTGCACTGGAGGATTTGTTGTATAAGCGGGAGCAGAGCATTCAGTCGCTTACTTGCGAGGTGCAGGCTTATAAGCACAGGATGATGAGCTATGGTTTGACGGAGGGGGAGATAGATGGAGAGAGAAGTATGAGCCGCAATACTAGCATGACCGACAACCTAGTGGACGGGTCATTTGACTTCCCTCATTATGAAATATACCCTCCCCTGAGGTGCAATATCGTTGAATCCCATGGTTATGCTGATGCTGAAGGTGATGATGAACCTGCTGATATGGAGAAGTATGCATTTGGGGAAACTCCACGACCTCGAGATCGTTTGAAGGATTTGGAAAACAGAATTAACATATTGAAGAAAAGTCCACGTACAATTATGCCTGATGGAGAAATAAGTAGCGCAAAAAGTGTGTTTGAAAAGGTGGTAGCTAGTCAGTCTCCAAGGCGGTCTAGGCATCTGAGGAAGTTTTCTAATGACAGCTCAAATTCCATCTTTGCTAGTAAAGAAATTGCCCCGGATGTTGCTACAGAGTCTCCCAACTTCAGTGCAAGTTTTAAGAAGACAGAATTTACCATTTTGGAGGAGGTTTCCTATTCGAGAAAGGAGGATGATGCATCTGAAATTGGAGATGACATGTCTGATAGAGTTTACACAATTGACTCTATTCATCAGGGAGCTTCACATAATGGTGCCATGGATTCCAAGGCCACAATTGGAGTCGGTTTTGATGACTACATGACTATTCCTCGGGATTCACTGCATCCCTCTGATGTCCGAGACCTGGAAATCCAAAAGCTGTATGCCAGGCTTCATGCCCTTGAGGCTGACAGAGAATCAATGAGGCATGCAATCATCTCTATTGGTACTGATAAAGCACAAATGGTGTTGTTGAAAGAGATAGCTCAAAACTTGTGTAAAGAGATGGCTCCCGCTAAGAGAATGCCTGTGAGGAAGCATTCAGTGGCTGGGAGTTTCACCTTTATTTCAGTATTCAAGGTATGATGATGGTTTATTGTTTGGTTAATCGATGAGATCACATGATTTTTCAGTCAAATACTTCTGCAGGTCTCACCTGTAGTGAATCTATACCTATGCTGTGATGCTGCATTAACTTAATTCTCTACTGCGGTTAAAGAGTATTTCTAAAGTAACTAGTTACATTCTGATCATGTACATCTAGCTCGCTGTAAGCTGAAGAAGATGATATGTGTATCCTTTGAAGCCTGTGCCCACCCAAGGGTTTGTTCTTGCAATTATGAAGAACAACTTATCTGTCCCTCAAAATCTTTGATCATAAATCCAATATATGAAACATAGTTATGTAGTGGGTCCATGCCAGTGGACCTATCCTGTTTGAAAAAGGTTTTGTGTGGTTCCTCATGTAAAAGATTATAAAAAGACTAGTATCTAACTTACTGGGTAGTTTGTCCCCCTGCATGGTTGGTTCATATGGTTAAATCATTGAGATAGGAGCTCCTGTCCAAATAGCCTACTGCTCCTGCTTATTTGTACTGCTTCTGTTTGAGATGATGATTTTTGCCTGCTACACCTAGATATGTGGTGCGATTTGCATATGCTTCATATGAGTTTCTCTGTAATTTTCTGTATAGGCATTACCATTACATCCTGGTGAGTAAGCAAACACTTTCAAATTACAAATCCCCTCCTTCAATCTCGCTAGTCAGTCTAGTTTATGAAGTATTTATATGCATGATAATTTGGGGGTTGGTAATTTAGGTCATCCTATATATTAAGATCACTCTTCGGTCCTCCGAAGATAATTCAGGACTCCACTTATTGCCCTCAGCAGCAAGATCACGTTCTTCATTACGAGCTCAAAGAGAATTCTAGTTGGAAATATAACCTTTCTCTCTGTGCATTTTCATGAACCTTTATTCATTGTCATAATCCGTTGTTTGTGTAGTTCCCTTCCTTTGTCCTGTCAGATCATTCTAAAAGAATAATAAAAACTCTTTAGATTCTTCTATTCAATTCATCCCATGCATGTGTTTTTTCATAGCTGCTGATCATATACTTGTCATTTTATTCTTCAGTGGATTGTTTCTTTCGTCTTCTGGAGAAGAAAAGCACACAAATGCAAGTAAGTTCTGTTTCTATCAAAGTTTTTGACTTCATTCTTTTAGTTACTTCATTTAAAAATTAATGGCTGCATATGGGGTCTTGAGAAACTTAATAACCGTAATTAAAGAAGACGGATAAACATTAGGTTGATTACCGAGAACTTGGGGGTTTTACTCGAGAACATTGATGTTTTCCATAAACAAAAATTGCGTTTTGCTAACAACACGTGCATTTTACTTGAAAAACATCGATATTTTTCTTGACAACATCACTCCGTCTCCTAAGACTCTGCGTATAAGATTTGCTTGATTCTTCCTTGTAGATTTGGTGGAAAGTATTTCCTTTCACTGCTTGCTTACTTTCTATTTGGGTTCAGGTACATGTTTGGACTGTCAGAAAACAATGCAGGCTTGCTGATGCTTTTAGAACGAGGTCCTCGGTTTGGACACTGGAGAAGTTTATCACGGGGTCAAGTGTAAGATCAATGGAAAGTGCCCCGTACTGTATCCACCTACCAAGTATTTGGTTATCGATACATCAAATCACTTTGTTTACCGGATTCATTGTGTTTTTGCAAAGTGTTCTCTACTTCCATTGGTTGGTGTAGGATAAAGATATGAAGTACCTAGCGGGCACATTTAGTCGTTTGGGTTTTACCCAAATGAATTGGAAGTATATTGAGCATTAATTTTAGTTGCCTTCTTTTCTGTATATTGTGGTTTCAAGTATGATTTCTCGAACAAGTTGTGAATATTCTGTCTTGGTCAATCATGTCCATATCCGTGTTTGTTCACTCTGTTCTACCTCGTTTATATTTATCATCATATCCTATTCACATGTATTACAGCATTGGAAATTCAGAACTCTTGTAACTGAGAATAAGCTTAAGTAGTATAGTATGGTATTTTCCCAGTTAGGCAATAAACTGAGTAACAAGTCATGAACCAAAGATCAAATAAAGATTGGTGCGATCGCAAAAGAATGATGCATTCATTCAAAAGACAGTTCGTGCAAAATCATCTCGATCACTCCATTTCATTTCAACACCAATACGAGCCATACAGTGCAAAACATAACAATACATTGATATACAAGAGTTCAACAACGAACGTTCATAAAAACTGCCCCTACAAGCCACAACAAAGCAAATGATTTTTCCAACTCAATGAGGAGGGGCCATGAGCGAACCGTATTTAATACATTAATACACAACAAACTCATTCAGTGGTTAACTTATATCAGAATAGATGAATTAGATAACAGATCAGAATATTGGGAACTTCAAAGTATCAATCTATCGGCAAAAGATAGTGATACTATGCCACCTTTCAATTCTCAGTTTCAACAGGGTAAAGGAGAATCTAGATGGAATTTAACCAGTAGACTACACAGTTAGTACATTAAGCTGGCCTAGGTTTATAACTATGTAACCCGTGATACAGACGCTGTGTAAGAACCACCAGTGTACCTCAATCCATCTAAATAGGCAGAGTGCATGTGCGTGGTGACAGTTGTGTTTGGAATGCCAAAAGAAAGACCATTCTTTTGCTGTTGTTCATCCCCTGCAGCAACTTGCTTAACTGGTTGGCCCTTGGCTGTCCCTAGACCGATGTTCAAGCCAATTGACACGGACTTAGTTTTAAAGCTGCAAGGAAAAAGGAAACAAGAAGATAACACAGTTAGATATCACAATATGATGCCAACAAAGGTACTGGGTAGAATTGGATAAATTTTCATGTGATCCTATTTCATCGGAATCACTACACATTTTGAGGAAGTATAAAAACAAATAGGCAACAAAACATCAAGGTAACACTCCAATTCACAGATGATGTAGTTACATTATAGGGTTATTTAATGACAATACTGATTGCAAGAAAACATAAGGTAACACTCCAATTCAGTCCTTGAATGCGTGTGATACACTAAGCCTATTCATAATTTCATTCTAGCCTCTAACAGAGATCAGACCTCAACAAAATAAGGAAAGACTTCTTCGGAACACTATATCATCAGATAAACTTGCCGTAACGATTTAGGTACATACTGATACTGATATTGGTGAGGGCTGAGTATAAATAAAGGGTAAGAATAGATAAGGCCAGAAGTTGTTGCACAGAATATTGTTCCGGAAAAAACAAAATGCAGAATTCAAGTTTAGCATGAGATATTAGAATCTCTACCTGGCTTCAAAGTCACCCCCATTAGATCGCATAGCATTGCAAATGTCACTAATTATCCATGGTGGAAGAACAGCATCTGAAATTTCTATACTGTAGCTGATGTCAGGGCTTGAACCTTGTAGAAGTTCAGTTTTCTTATTGAATACGTAACCAACCCGCCTCACTTCTTTGCATTTAACCTGGAAAAGAAGAATAAGAAAATAACTTTAAATAAGATTGCCAGACCACTAATGGCTTGTTAGAAAGACCCTTGCACTGGCAAGTCAAAGCAAAAGACAGTACCAGTAAGATCCTTCTTTCTGTAGTTCCTAAGAGGTCGTACCACATTAACTTAGAGTCTTAGACAGTGTCAACATGATGTAATCAGGGTCCATAAAATAGCAACCTAAACTTCTTATGCAGTAAAGGAACTTTCTTTAATAGTAGAAAGAGAACTATTATTATTGTTGTTGCTGTTGTTTTGCTTATTGTAATTGTCTTTTCAATTACTTTAGCATGTGAAACCTAAAGTGAAGAACATAAATTGCTAGCTAGGATTGATTTATCACATAGTTCAAATTACAACCGCATTTAACTTCTGAATTGTAAAGTACCCACCTCTGGAGCTGAAAGGGCAGCATTTTCAAAAAGAACTGGTGAATAAAGTACTGGAACATCATCTCCGGTCAAAGTGGTCAGAAATACTCTGGAAGGAAATCAAACAAGAAATTTGAGTTGACGCAAACTTGATGACTTGTTGATTTCAAAGCCATTACGTTCCTTAATAGGCAAAGAAACAAACTAGCACGTACTAACCTATAATTTAATAAAAATTCATACAGGCCATGAACATTCTTGTTCCCAGTAATCATCAAGCAAGATTGGGGGCTGTTATCAACACCAGTCATAGTAGCTGAGGCTCGTGTCTGCATCATTCAATAAGAAGAAAATAGAAAATTAGAGGCAACAGGCACCATAATATTCCCAAAAGAAATGAAAAATCAATTGCCCAAAATTAGATAGCAATGGAGTGAGCTAAAACTAACAGAAACAGATGTAGTGGCAAATTCAAGTTTGCATTTATGTAAATAAACATATCTAATTACTTTAGATTTGATACATAGATACAGATTTTTAAATAAGAAGCCACAAGATAAGCAGTCCGCCAGGCTTGTGGACAAGACACTCTAATTAGTACGAGATGTAACAGTATCCACTCCATAGTGTGCTAAACACATGGTACACAAATTTCAAACCTGGCCAAGATTGTATTTTGCAATTTCAGATAGTTCAACAAGGTCGTCTGCAGTAACTTCTTCCACTTTTGATTGGCAAAGAGGCAATGCAAAAGAGATATCCTGCAATCCAGGGTACAGCTTTCAGTGAGTTTTGTCTGTTAAACTTCGAAGAAAAAAAAGAATACAGCCTTGCCAGTGAACAGATTAATATAATATCAAGAATCATTATCATTGCTGCAAGAAAAATCAAATAGCACAGGAGACACAGTTGAGTTTGTCATATTCGTATATTGCTCAATTAATTAGTTGCGGTTTTGGAAGAAGAAAGCAACATCCATACATGTTCCTTCAGGAGTGATCGCAAGTGTGTTGTTGACTGAGAAATGTAAGCGTAATAGCAATCACGCTTGGATTCCTTCGCACCATCAGCCCCAATAAACATAACTACAAACTGCTCAGTGCACACTGCAGAAGTTTAACCAATAAGAGCAAAGAAAATAAACTTATATTCTTTATCAGTGAAAAGAATTACGCATGCATGGTAAAAGACAATGCACCAAAATGAACAGTTGGGAACAATACTACAAAGAACTCCACAATCAGTTGGAGCAATTATGAGAATGAGGGCTCTGTAACAGCCAAGCCAGAGCACAGCAGTCTTAGACATAGTTGGAAAGGCTAATGCAGTTTTTATTTATACACCTTGCCTCTTCTATTGATGTTTTTCTGAAGAAATTCATGTTTCAGGTTGCCTGATTAGTGATTATGTAGGATACAACTAAAGGTAAAAACATGCTCCCCCGTCCGGCTAATATATACTTGTATTAATTTGATGGACGCCCGGTTAATAAATAATTAAATACCCATACCAAAAATTGCAAAAACGTAAAACTCACTAACCACTCTTCTTCTTACTTTAATACCTATCTCTCATACATTTTCCATTATTTATAGCATATATTTTTAAACCATGTCAAGCTTCTAATAATTTACGTATAGTTAGCCCATATGATCTGTACTTCCAGCAAAAAGGTTTAAAAAATAAATAAAGGATAGAAGAGAAGAAAGGCAAAAAACAAATTTGGAGGAATCAGCCTCATCCAATCTAGAATATCATGGTTCTTAGAATTTCACAGGATTCTGTAATGATGATTGAACTTGAAATGGATAACTGGGTAATGTGTCTACACTAGTAACACTACTCCTGCTCCTTAAGAATTCAAGTTGGAACTGTGAAGGCCAAAACAAGAAAATGTAGCTCTAGCAAACCTGGACAGGATATAGTTAAGGTTTTCCAAAGAAGAGCTACACATGAGGCTCGAATGAATTAGGTAACAGCCTTTTTTATCAAGTTAATCACATGCTCCTTATCCACAGAAGCAATTCCAGTGTAGCAATCGAACCTTTTATGTAAGACAGTAAGAGCTTAAACTGATTTATGGTTTTTGGCAAATAAAAAATGCAATCAAATAAAGGCCTGATGAACATGTCAACATAACAGGTGGAAAAAAAAATTAAAACATACTTGACATAGGATGCCGACAAATGCAACCAGGTGAAAACATCAGTAAGCATCGCACTAGTAGTTGCATGTTTTCAGTGATGAACATTATAAAGCAAGCATATGCATCCGATCGGTGGAAGATAAGCATCATAACGTGGCGGCAGAAGTAGGAAATGTATTTAGTTGCAGGATGACTTGACAATGTTGCAAAGGAACAATACCGTAAAAGATTCTACATATATCCTTCCGGAACACATAGTAAAGGCTTCGGAATGAATCCTCCCAGGCCTGTTGCCGATTAAGCAGGAAAACTGTATGTCCTATAAAATGATGTAGAATACTTCAATTGAGTTTTAAAAATTGGAAATAACTAAAATACAGAGTCAAAACTCACGATAATTATAATAATAACAGCAGTGTCAAGATTAGCAATACCTCCTGCCAGAGTCAAGGCTGATATAGCTGAACGAGGTAGAGTAGATTGGGGGTGCACCCAAGAGCGAAAACTCCCTGATTGTATTACCTGACTGGTTGAGGTTGATGGTGTGGTGCATCTCAAAGTTTGTTCCTGATAATGAGCAATATCATTTAAAGTTCCATGGTTGATTAACCTGTGAAACCTATAGAAAAAGTATATTGGATGACCATATGAGTACTTATATCGAGACATCCATGACCCTAGCTGTAAAACAACAATGCAGTTGAAAAGTTGTTCATTTTAAGTGACCAAATGGATGTAAAGAAATGGGAGTAGAGCTTGTCTGTTACAGTAATTACAAATAGAAGTTTCAGAAGGAACACACATTTTATCATGGTCCTTAACATTTTACATACATATATCAATCAATGTTTTAGGGTACCAGGTTTTATGAATGTTATGAACTCTACCAATATTCAGTCTGAAGAATGCGTGCAGGATATGACTTGGGGATCTTCCATCCATGTAGTGAAGCTGAGTTTCATAATGTGTCTTGCTTGCTCACTTACTCTTCTGATATTAAAATTCTTATTGCAAGCTTTTCTTTTCTTTTCCAACACTTTGAAGAAAGCAATAGAAAACTTTTGATACAAGTTAAGAGTTTAAATTGATAGTATAGTGAACATATACTACTTACTAGTGTGGCTCCCTGATAATTCACATGTGATAACATAAAAATACTAGTTATGTTGTTTCACCGATTCTGAATTCTGAATTCTGCATTCCAATGATTATTTACAAAACCTACAAGTAGCATAGGAAATATAATATTGAACTTACCAATCCACAGATGAAGAAGACTTCACCCGCATCTGTGTTTTTATAGACAAATCCAGTGGAATTTTATGACCAGGTAATACGAACTCTGGACAAGTGATCTGGTGGGTGTCACAGTCTATTCTATCAACAGATTCAGCTGGACGTGAAAGCACATCTCTAAAAGCTTTATCCTGTCAATCAATAATATCTCTTTATGTTCTGGACCTCAATATATCATTTCATGTTCAAAATGAACTTTCTGGAATTTAGTACCATATCTACAGAGGAGCCATTTAAACTTTCACCCGCTGAAAATAGCTTTGTAAGACTTGGAAATGCAACATTACTACATTCTTTATAGGACTTGTTAACTTGCTTCAGATTTTCCTTGACACCTTCCGAAGCAATAACATTGTCATGGCTTACAAAAAAAAAAGTGTGTCAGGAGTACAGAGACACAATACAACGACAACCGAATAATAATCCATACCTCGAGTTTGGTACTCGATTTTCAGCACATGGAATCTCAGGAACGCAGAAACTTCCGTTACTAACAACCTACAATTTATAAAACACACTTAGTAAATGATTAAAGCATTTATTTGTAAAAGAAAATCAGTCAAATATTTAAAATTCAATCTTCACAAAATTTGCAAACCTTGGATTTTTCCTTTAACAAGAGCAACCTACTTCTAGTACTGTTTTTAGTGACAGTATAGGGTAATTGTGTATCAATGTATCGAGGTGCTTTTGATGACTCCAGCTTCTTAGTCTCCAACAGTGCACCATCTGTAGTGCTGTACCAAACAAGCATTAGTACAAAATAAATCTAGTGATATACAAGGGATCGAGGGAAAACAATTCACCTCTTGGAACTCATAACAGGGACTGAAGATTCGTCTGTGTGATCAACTAAATTTTGGCGTTTCAACATTTCTCCCTGTAACATGAAATTATGATGAGTTAGATAGCTATTGTGTCACATCTGGTACATATCATTTCTTTCTCAGGAGCTTGTAGTTCCCAATCTCTGTACCAAAGCAGTGAGAAATCTTCCATAATTTTACCTCCTATCTAGAATAAGTGAGCAAACTGAAACTCTATGCTGACATAACTTGTACCCAGTTGAAGTTAACTAAGCCCAGACAATACAAAATGTTAACTTAAGTTAAGAGCAAACACACGGATTGATTGTTAAGTTCAAGTTGCATGCAATATAGAGTAATTAAATACTGTTTACATCAGGACAGGAAAACATAAGAAGATAGAGGGCCTGACTACTTGAGCATAAGTTGTCAGTCTCATCTAGCCCAAATGTTTTCCTCTATATTTGCAAATCATGAAAATTCCACAAAAGCCATGATCTTTTTAGTTTCCAATACTTCACTAAAACTATTAACTTTTTCCAAAAGTGTTAGTACCTTACAATTTTCAGTTTCTTTTAAATCAAAGCCAACCCATCTATGAGATCCTCTTATTAACCATTTTAAAACTTCATCACACAAACAAGCCCCTAGGTACTAATATTATTATTTGCTTATGTGTTACTTATGCTCTGCAAGTATATAGACGAAAATGACGAAAAGTTGCTTAATGAACATCCATCCATAAATCCATAATCACAAACTCCAGCTACTTGATTTCTGTATCTACAAACACTATCTAATTCAGCCTCTCATTTTTACACAACTTAAAACAAAATAGACCAAAAATAAAATAACGGCTGAGTCATTTCACAATCGACCTAACCCAATGGAGCTAATTCCCATTAAATACCATTCGATACGACCATTACCCGAATGCAATCGGAAAAGCTCCCAGATAATAATCGAATTGAATTGAATCCGATAGTAGAAACATTACCCGTAGCTCAGTCGGAGTCTTCCGCTTCATGAGGGCTGAGGGAAGCCTGGAAACCCGGCCACCGCCGAAAGGGAAGGAGTTGAGCGAAGGCAATTCACCAGCCACAGCGGCCTTAGTCATGGCAACAGAAGGAGGAGAAGAAGAAATGAGTAATAAATCAATCTGCAGATTAGGGGTTTTGGATCGGAGAGGAAATCTCCATCTAGATCGCCCCCAAAATCGAGATTTTTCTGCAACTTTTTACTCTCTGTGTGTTTGTGTGAAATTGGAAGAGGCGGGATTTTATGAGGGTGTGAAAGAGTAGAAAATGGTGAAATACGCAGGTTTCAATTTTTAGTATGTTTTCGAATTATTTTGGTTCCCTCCTTGTACACTTTCAATGTTTTCTTGGGGGTCAAATTACATGGTTAGTCTTTCACTTTGCTCCATTCTCAATTTGGCCCTTCAAATTCCCATTTCATTCTTTTAAGTTTGACGCGACATTTTAAGAGAGAGCTTCTTTGCATGTGCTTTTTATAGACGAGCACCCGGTCACATATATGACACTAGATGAGTCCAGTTAATATTATTCGTTGAGGTTACATAAAAGTAAAGATTTTCACCTTAACATAAAAGTAAAGATTTCCATAAGAAATGTGACAGCACGCTATAAGTTAAACTAAGTTTATATTCATATTTGATGGAGGAAATGGCATTCTGTTGGTTTTTCTAGTGCAAGTCGGGATCCGGGGACAGGAGTGAACCTCACGGGGCACCTCTCGGCATATGATAAACCAAAGTTATCGATCGCAAATCGCGTCGCGTCGCACTAAGGTCGAAATACCGGGATCACGGATCGCGGTCGCGGACGAGATAGCGAAGTTAAAAAAATAAAAATTGGCCGAAGTATTGAAGCAATAAAAC
>JAYMSR010000724.1:0-12527 GCA_036897825.1 Plantago rigida | reverse complement strand
ACCATGTGACTATAATGCGGGTAAAAAGTTATTTTAAAAGAACTTTAGGATGTAATAATATGAGTATAGTATTAGTTTTGATCATAGGTTGAGAGAATATCATTTCATCATTTTCAAAAAAATTGTGAAAATGAAGAATGACAAGTTTGAGTCGGAACGGAGTAAGTAATTTCCTAGTCTGGTTGTCCCATATAAGTTTCAAGTTTCCTCTATATGTACAAAGGAAGCAGAAAACTTAGGATGGGAGGATGGAGTACTTAGTTTAGAAAATTGAAAAATATAGGTTCGCTCATTGTTGACCATGAATTTCTCATTTAGATAGGATAGGAATACGTACTAGAAACGCCAAATTTACCAGCATAACCATAGCATTATTTACAACTCAGACCAAGGATCATGTTTTCACAGATAAATAACCTACAAAAACCATACCCATAAAATGAATATCACCGCGAAATGCCTTTTTCCCCTGCAAGTGTAATAGCTAACTTGGCCTCTCCGTTTCAAAAAAGAACGAGTGCCATGCTTTAAACTTTCTGTCTCTGAGACCGAGTTCTCTTTGCTACCTGGAAAAGGATAACGATTTCACTGTAACTTTCCATGGGAAAAAGAGACGAAAAAGCAGAATAAACTGGCAATACAGCATGACACTTGAGAAAGAACAACTTGGAGGCTGATTGCATTGAGTATACTCATAATCGTATACGAAATATCTAAAAACCCATGCATCCACTTCAAGTCTACCAAAGAAAACAGAAACTTTAAACTTAGCCACTCACAGATGTGTGAATATAAAAGCAATGAGAAATTTTAGTTGAGTTCAATCACTTTTTGCTACTTGAGTATGTTATGTAATTGCTATTCTCCAGAATGTCATAGCATATGTAGTTCACAGAGGCTCAATGGTAACGTGTCATTATCATATTTAACACAGACAAGAAGGGCAACCAAAATCTTACAGCATTGGTATCCACATCAATCACTTCCGATATACACGCATCAATATCATCTTTGCATCTCTTCTTTCTTTTCACTGCACAATTAAAAAAGAAGTTACAAGGAGAATAAACATTCTTTTAATTTGATTGAATATCCCTGGGAAAACTTAATTTGGAAACTTTTAAACACAAAAGAGTTGTTGCAAAGTTTTGCGAGCTAACTGTTACGACCTACGTAGGATGAATCTAGTGGATCAGTTTATAATACCTCTGCAAATTACCCCCATGAACATAACCTTATCCTCTCATCCTAGGTTGAAGAAAAGCATTTGAAACTATACCCCACTATTTCTTATGCCTACTGAAGAATTGTTGCTGTTCATTTTTTTTTAGCGGGAAACAAGAAAAGGAATTATGTTAATTGTCAAGATCAGTAACTATCATCATCATCATCACCATGCAGCTTAAATCAGAATACTCCATTATTGATCCAAGAGTGATGGTTTTCATGAAAGTAGTACTTCCCTATATTAGCAAGCATCATGTCCATGTCCAGCACATCAACACAGACAAGATGAGCACCCGTAGTCATGAAGCCATTCAAACTTTTCAAATGCAAAATAGTCCTCCAACAAGCAATTTGAAACATTGTGCCGCTCAAATTATTTCTACGATATTAAATGGTAGTTTGGGGCAGATGAATCAGGGATTTACATAAATATGTAGCAATAAGCAAAAGGATTATACTTTCATTAGATTGAGACTATCTGACAAGGTATATTCACCACTTATCTTAGATTGTTTCAACATCTTGACTAAGAACTTAATTATCAACTTACTCACCCAAAATTTTACTAAAAGTGGGGTTTTGTTTAGTGATTGAGATTTTCAGAACATGAAATCGTAAAAAAGTACCATCCTGAGAAGCCTTTCTGACACAGAGCTCTCTTCTCTTTGGCATGTTATCATGTTCAGAAGCACACCCAAATCCATCAGGAATCTCTGTTTGATCTTTAGGGGAAGAGTCACTGAAGTGAACACAGTAATATTACATATAAAGTATACTACCAAAATCGAATAGTTTAGTAAATAAAATTACCTGGAAAGGAGAGTGTGGAAAGATGCCCAAGGGTCGATATGTTAGGTAAAATGAAATGCAAATGCAGAAAGCAAAAGGTAAAACCTTGCAGCATCTTCTCTGTTACTTCTCTTTATTGGTAACATCATTTATTTTAAAGCCATATAACACATTCCATGCCTACATCACTCATCATGTTCAGCCTAAAGGAAAGGTCCATCATCCTAAATGAATATCTCGATGTAGTGGCAGATAAAAGCACTGTCTGATGTATTATTGTTTCGCAGTTCAAGTACACTGGCAAGAAAGTTCTATAAGCATGTTTGTTTACAAAAGTTTTCAAAGGCAATCTTTTTAACCAAAATTTTTCTTTACACTTTCTGCTATTCTCAAGGGTAAGTGCTCAAAACAAGGCAACAAATCAAAAACTGCCCATCTTTAAGCTTTGAAATTTGAATCTGCTATGTATTTTTAATTAAATAGACATGTACAGATGTATATTGCCTCCGTTCTACTTTAAAATCCATTTTGGCTCGGCACAAAATTTTCGGAGATTTGGATACAATATTATCGTAAATTGTAAATTGGTGTTGTGAATACAAAAACGGCTAAGCTGTGCTGGGGACAGGAAAAAATGACTAAGTAGGAAAGGGACTTTGTACCCGGATCTCCAGAAAAAGAAATCGGGGACTTTGTAGCGGGTATGTGCTTCTTTACATGGATATGGCAATGATAGAAGTATGTACTTTTAAAAAAAAGTAATATAATATGAAATCAGGTAAATAAATTCATTAGACAGATAAAGTACAAAAGAACAAGATATGTTATCAGTGAGTTATAGGACTTACATGCAGGAAGTTGGAAGACTGTCCATATCCTGTTCCATTATTCCGTTGTTAAGATTAAATTCCATCCAAAAGCACCAAAAAATAACATAAATTTTACACAAGTGCAGCAGCAGAAGAGAACGGGGAGCAGAAATGGGAAAGCACAATCACGGCTACCATCCATATCACTCGCACAATTTTAATCGTATTTATTGAAGATCAATTCTTTTCCATCTTTCTTAATCGCACATTTTCTATTTGTTCCCCCTTCCCCGGCCTCATCCTAAGAAGTTAGTACAATTTTCTAGAGAGAGATTTCTACCCAAAATATTAAAATAATATATAATGTCCTTCTAAATGCTCTTAGTAATTGATACGCATATTACTTCATATTTATTAACCCCAAACAATAAATTTCAAATAAAAAAGAAAGAAAGAATATCCTTTACATTATTTGACAATTAAAAAGACTCCCAGATAATTAACATTGCTAAAGTAATGATGCGACTTAGACAGTAAAACAGAGAGCAAGTCTGAAGCATATTCCAATATTTTTAATGGATGGATATCCAAAATTATAACATGACCAGAAGACTGTTAAAAGTATAAAGTACAAACAAAAGGTGGACTTTGAATTTATCAGGGAATAGTCGCTTACAATTTCCCATTTCTCACTGTCCAAGCTTAGGATGTCTACTTCCCCACTGTCATATGTGATCTACAAAGAGCATATAGTATGAATTAACAGAATTAGTAATAAGATCAGAATTCAGAGTTTAAAATGCAGTAAGATATATCTAGCTAACATATTGTATGAATATAAAAAAGTTAAACCAGCAATGAAAATCTGCTCCAACTCAAAAGCACCAAATGAAGCTTCTTTTATCTTGATCGAATATACTTGGAGTACTTATTACCAAAATTATAGATGTGAATATTCCCCTTCAGCATTCTCTAGACTATTTCATAGGTGACTCAACCCATCTACCAAATTCAATGCATTACGAATCAATTCAAGTATATAGACGGGGTAGAAACAAATTCAATCACGAACCGAACTCTTTATAGTAAACACAAAATATAAATTTCCTGTTCGGCTCAGTTGGTAAGGCGCTTACCCTCCAACAAATAGGTTGGGGTTTCGAGTCACCATGGGTGGGGGAGGGGAGAGGAACTATTGATCCTCCAGATGCATATAAAATCTAAAAAAAGGGACAGTGAAGTGTGGTTCACTTGATAAGACAATCCGCCTCTAACCAACAGGTCGGGGGCTTCAATCACCATGGGGCTGAATCAGGAACCATTATTGATCCTCCACTTGTATTTCCATATGAACTATAATAAATTACTAAAAATTGCAGGTAGCGCTCTCCCACCATGGAACTAGTCCACCGGAGAGAGTGATGATAACCAATGGAATCTGCTATAGCCTATATAGAAAGCTGACTATCGGCTGAAACATTTTACCTATGTAAGAAAATATGCACTTCCATATAGATAAAGCAATTTATAGAAATAATTGCTACCTTATGAGTGCTCTTGATAGAATCAAAAGTATCCACAATGCCTGAATTATAGCTGCACAAAGTTCAAATCGAAGTATTAAAATGATGAGAACACAATCAAGATAATATAATTAAATACTATTTTTGCTTACCAATTATCACCTGGGGACCATAGTTTGATGTGCTTTCCAACTAATGAATCACCATTGGGATTGACATTCTAGACATGGGAATATATATCAACAAACGATTACGGAAAGCACAGCAAAAGGGAGGTAATTTGTATGCAAGCAGTTTCCTAAAAACACAGACTGACCTTGGGGATAGAATGATTCACATGTTCACTGGCTATTGAAGAATTTGATGGTTCAATACACACATTACTGCATCTAGAAACTACATCTTCCCTTGAACTACTTGATACTATATTCCTTTGAACCTCTAAAGATTTACTTGTCGAAGATTCTAGGAGTGGGAGTTCCACTTCTGAAATTTTAGAACCATCTCTTACTTGTTTATTTTCAGCAGAGAACTTTTCATTCGATACAGTTGAACCATTATGGGGGATAATCTGATCCGGTCCACTTCTAGTATCAACTTCCTGACGTGAAATCCTACTAGCTTGCTGTTTTTGTCCTGTGTGCAGTTCTTCAGGTGGCTCTTTACTTTTATTTACCAACAAATTATCTGCACGTGTGGATTTAAGGTTTGATCCTTTGTGTCTGATGCCACTGGGACGTAACGAATTCTGAAAATTTTGCTTGCCGCACTCCATACTACTGCCAATCTAAAGAAGGAAAATCATCAAAGGAGAAACCAAAAAAAAAAATTAACAAAAAAAAATAAAGCAAAGGTGAAGAAAAGAAAACGAAAACCATCATCAGATCAACACAAACTTAGCAAGAATTTAGCATACGACTGAACCTCGGTTTTCAGGATAGACACCAACTTCTCAGCAAAGCTTGCATCGGTCTTATAACTGATCAATGGAGATACATTAGCCTGTTGAGAGATGAACAGACTGTTGTAAGCCATAGAAAAACAAAACTTCCAATGCAGTACGGAAGCAACACAGGAACTTGCCTCTTTCATTGCATCCAGGCCACTTTTATAAAGTGAAGATGGAAGCAGAATTGTTCCCGGGCTACGTGATGCAGCCTTATTTTCAGAGTCCAGGGAATTTAAAATAGAGATACCGGCTTCTGCTAAAAGATGCAGCTTCTACAAGGTAATAAGTAAAACTGTTAAATATATGAATACAATTGTTGACATTCCATGCCCGTGTGAGCACCTCATACATTATAAATATATTAACCGACAGAAATACTAACCATGGTCATCTGATCATCAACAGCATCATTCGCCATCTTGATTGCGATCAGAACTCTTCGTAAGTATGATGAAGCACTACATATTTTCCCCGGTGCTAAGTTTCCGTTCACCAACACCTCAAGAGTTATAAATAGAGGACTGCATAAACAAAATTTGTGGAAATTATGTCTGAGAACAAAAGGAATTTCACAGCTGATGTTTCACTAACACAGCTAGAATGTCTGCAAGTGTTCAGGCTAACGAGCAGTTATTACATATAAGAAACAATAATACCTCAGAAACCGAGCATGAGCTTTTTCATCTTCACAGTCAGGAGATGGGAACATGGTGTCATGAGCAAGAACATGGATCAAATACACAACTAGGTATACTGGGTGGTTAGCTGCTCCTTGCATAGCTATGCTTTCATGGATTTCAGTTCCTTCAACAGAATTCCAAGTAGTTTCTTTTAAATATTTTAATGCCTGTTATGAGAATGATTGTTAAAGATCAAAAGAATGGAACATGACCGGAGACATGGAGCATGACAAAATGGAATCGGTGTAATGAACTGACATCTTCTCTTAAGTCTTTCAGGGAGTCAAAAGCAACGAATGAAAAGGCACATGCATATCTACATGGTAAGGCACGAATCTTCAAAAACTTCTGTACTTTGCTGACAAATGATCTGCGCACCTCAGCAGATGTATCCTGTAAAGAATCATACACGTGCAAAGTTAGTAATAACTGAATCTGCAATTGCTGTGTTATGCCTCATGGAAACAAGACTCCTGAACATATTTGATAGTAATTGTAAGCTTGATGCTTAATAACAACCAAACGGGCCAAAACAAGAAATGAAAAGACCTGTACAGCAGTACAGTCATTCTATTTCAAATGCTCTTTAGCCTAATAGACAATCTTCTAAAAAATTAACGAGCTGATAGATCATGATTGTGTTGATCCCATAATAATGGATCAACTTGCTTAGTCTTTAGTCCAACCAATATACAACATTTCAAATCCAGCCTTGTCATGATAACAAATTTGCATTCGTTCAGGGAGGACTTGAGCTGAGTAATTTATGTTGAGGAGGGGGGAACTTGAGCTGAGTAATTTATGTTGTTCAACAAGGCATAAATATGTAAGTGGTTGTGGCGTTTAAGGGTGGAGAGAGAGTGCTAATGGAAAATCATTATCGTAGAGATGTATGTATATGGAAAGAGGTAGCAAAAGCCACACTTTGAGGAAGGGGATGGTTATGTCATAAATTTCTGGAGTGATAGATTGTGCGGGAACTTACCATCTTCTTAAAGTGTGAGGTTCCCATCTTGCTTGTTCATTGCTACATACCCCTCAACGACGGTAAGCAATATAATTGACTTCATTCTGGCATTATTTTGTAGAATGTTACCTTTGTCCCAGACCTTCAGGATTGGTAGTTGGATCAGTTTGATTTCTTTTATTGTCCCTTTATGAGGCAAAATTTAAAACAGGAGAAATTGACAGGGGGGGTCTGGATGTTGACAAATAACCGTAAATTCTCAGTCCGTTCCTTCTATTGTACCATAGTGGACTTTCAGGAAGGTAACTTTACATGGAAGAACATTTGGACTTGGAGAAGCAATCTTCCACCTAGTGTAGCTTTTTTGGTGTCCACAGTTGTTAAGAGAAAAGTTTTGTAGTCTTGGAAGGAGAGGTATGTGCGTGATAGATTGGTACATTATGTGCCAGAAGGATGAAGAATCAGTGATCACTTATTCTTGAACTTTTTTTTGGTCCAAAAACTACGGAATGCTATCTTGCATTCCCAAAAGCTTCATAGGGTCCAGCCAAGGACAGCAGGGGATGCAATTTGGGAACGAAAGAGGAAGCACCTAGATCGAGATTGGCAAAATTTGTCTGGAACTTGATCTCTGGTTGTATTATCCGGTGTCTATGGAAAGGAACAATAGATACATTGACTAAGATCTTGGATATGCTGTGCCATACATAGTTTTCTTGGTTTAATGCTGTGGATATTTTTCAGGAATATTTGGCTTTTCGCCGTAACCTGCAGTGTCGATACTCTGTCTCTGTGTATTATTGTTTTTTTTTAATTAATAAATTTGAGATTACCCATCAAAAAATAAAATATAGAAGTTGGGACAGAAGAAAAAAGGAGGTTTGAGGCATTATTCTTTCTGTAAACTACTTTCATCTTAGTATCTTACAAGAAATATACTTCTTAGGTTGTAGACAATTCGATTAACACTGGCTAGATCCACTTTGGTCATAATTCAATATGGTCAAGTCTACGTTTATCTTTTGAGAATGAGACTCAGGCAACCAACCTTAGCCATTAATACTGTCAGGTGAAATATCCGGGGAGATATATGCAGATCCCATTTCCTTGACAGCCGAAGCACAGACTTAGCTGCAACTAGCCTCATGTGAGCCTCGTCACGTTCACTGAAAATTAAACATGTCCTTGTTAGAAATCCAGGGATAAGACCACAGAGATTAGCAACACCGTGAAAATGGGCTGTGTGTCTGCATAAGAAGTTTCTTGGAGAATTAGGCGACGAGAAATCTCATTCATAAACTAAACTGATCACTCTAACTTATAGGTGAGAACAAACCAAAAATTACGAAGAGAGTGGACATCCGAGATCCACGAGGACTGAAAGTTAGACAAGTGCAGGAAGTTATCAATTGTAATGTTTAATAGCAGCAGCTAAAATGTAAAGTATTTCAATTTTTTTCTGTTGAGCAAGTCCATGTGTATGGGAGAAAAGACCAATGCATCAGCCATGCCTTATAACTCCATCTTGTTCAAAGACAAAACAGAAGCCAATTAAGGAGGTGAAACGACTTGCTCACAGAGTGAGGGTACTTCTCATTTTCTTTTAGAATCTGATTACAATTTGAACTGTATGAAAATCTTTATGATATTTTACAACTACAACCAGGTGGCGAAGTTTCAAGTTTGGGTGTATATTAGGGTGTCACAGGTAGCAACTACCATTTGTTGTTGTTCTCGAAGGAACTCAATAGTTCAAGGTTTCAACAAGTGCTGGACCATTTAATTGAAGGCTTCCATTCCAAGACTTCCAAATCATAGCAGTTTATTCTTCCACGAAAGAAACAAAAAGATGACATGTAAATTTCCTAAAGTGGTTACTATGGCAGTATAATCTTAATAAATTAATAACGGTGGGACCATGAGAAAATTTAATTCAGATACTAGTACATCAACATGTAAAAACTAATGAGTTGTTGATTTATAAATTAGTTAATCACCCGCTGATTTTGATTTTGATCTTGCAAGTTGCAAGAATAGAAATACCCTAAATTAAGGAGAAGATTATAATAAAATTTCATCTGATTATAAATCATCAAAATAATTATAAAATATTACAATAAAATCTTTAATAAGGGAAGTTAATGATATTATTGAGAAAATAAGTAAGATGCAAACAAAGGCTTGCACGCTGAGAAATCAATAACAATCTGCATACTAACAATCAAATTTATAGGTGCTTACCACATCCAAACGGCATTCACACTGAATAGCTTCTACAACAACACGACAATACCACATTTAGCTTATAAATTCTCAAATTGGGACTAAGATAAGGTTCCGTGATACAGGTTCAAAGAAAAAATATATATAAAGTCATCGTCCAGGAAGCTATCTTTGTTGAGTCATTGTATTACTTCTTCATATAAGTAGGCACAATTGATTCATATATCTGGTGGGAGCTATAATTTTCTAAAATTTTAATATCTTAGAGTTCTTGCTGATTATTAATTACCAAGTTGGTTTCGAGTCAGGACCATGAAACAAATGTTATATAATCCAGAATAACAAGTCATCCAGTATTCATATATTTAGGCTATAATGTATCCTCACCAAGGAAAGTTAGCACCAGGACATCCACCCTTCTCCAGCATTTTCTGAATAACGTCGAGCAAAAAACTGATTGGACGAGTACGGGAAGTGCATTTATGTGGCAAGAAGCTCCGAACAAGTGTCTTGAGCCCAAAAACCTGTAATATTGAATTTGTAGCTTGTAACTACTTATTCTACTAGTATAATAGGGAGAGCACCAAAAAGAGATTCCAGAGGAGATCATTTATGTATTTTCAGTATAAACTAATGACATTTGTCGGTATCGGGTATGTTACTATATATATGCTTGAATGAGTGACATAAATGCCACTCGTATGTTTCCTGCTTCTACAGCCTAAAGAGTACATTTGGTGAAGTAGGATATCAATAGCACGGTCTAAACTAGGACACTTTGTATTTGTAAATCCAAGAATGTATTCACCTTTAATTGACAAGAACTGCAACACTCTGATGTCTGCCCCAAAGAGTCAAGATTGTTTGGAAGATCCTGATCACAAATGCAGAAAGGCAAGGGGTGAGTGAAGTGAATATTTTAAGCAACAGTCTACCGTGAAAACTCAAGGAGTTACAAAGAATTAAATCAAGGAATATTAAAGAAAATTACATCATCTTGCGGAAACACTTCCTCAGTAATGTAGCGTGTAATAACTTTCTCATGGGCTTCAAATGTTGAAATGGAATACTGTGCCAAGCAGCCCAAAGATTGCAGGAGTGTAGGAACATTCTGTCCATCGCACAGAGAATCCACAAGTTTCTAGAAACATGAAGTAAGAATAACAATGAATACTTGATCTAGTGACAAATTAAATCAAGCTTTGCAAAAAATATCTGGGTCAAAAACTGCAGAAACACCAGAAAATACCAGCCACAAGTCTATTCATTCACAGATACTGACATGCTGATGGTAATATTTTATTGGAAAAAATTGCATTTCAGTGACTTTTTGAAAAAACTTCTTACACAATAGTGATACATAAATAATTATTAAAAATTAGTGACATTCTTCTTACAAACTAGTGACTTTGTTAATTATAGTAACATTTAAACTAAATGTTATCATTCTTCATTTAATCATTTCCTTTATTAAATATTTAATCAAATCTTTTCATTTTGGAAATGAAAAGTCTTTTAAAAACCAATCAAGCATCGCAAAATCATCAGAAATGCTAATATGTTCTTCAATTTCATAAGCATCACCAGTCACCAGTACAAGCATCACACACAATCATCAGTAACACTACTGGAAATTAGCGATGCTTGCTTTGCATAACCATGATGCTTGTCTATTTATATGCTTTCGTTCCAACTTATGCTTGTTTTCCATAATTATTGATGCTTGCTTTGAATAATCATGATGCTCGTTTTCTAGCAATTTGATGCTTGATTATCTGAAAGCAATCTTATGATACAAAACGTAGCAGGGATTGGACTAAGATGAAAGGCTGATGCTTGCGGAGACGCTGAAAGAAAGATTTTGGAGAATATTGTTGAGTAATAAGAGGGATTCGAGGAATCTAATTGATATGATGTTTGTTTATTTTTGGTGTAAATCCTACAATTGCCCTAATTAGTTGAGGGTGCTTTTAGAATCCCATACATATAAACACTATTTTGTAAGAAAGTATATAGCACTTATAAGTAATAACGTATTTGGGATGACACTATTATATAATTAACCCTATTTAATTTTCTAATCATCTAGATACAAACACCCTTAACTTTTTGGTGCATTTTTTCTTCAACTTAGTCTGCCAGCAATATTACAAAAGATATTTAGCCACTTCCAAGCGATATCCAATTAACCAATATGATAAATTACAAAAATAAGTTAGCATAGAGCGGTATTGCACTATTACACTTCTGTGAATAAGTGGTAGTTCATGCTTTTCCTACCATGCATACCAGTTACCACTGTCACATTCTAGTAGAAAATGCAGAGCCAGCAAAATTGACAGACCATTATGACAATTATAATTACAATGCAAAACAAAATTAGGAAGAGTAGGCAAAAAAGATTAGGAATGAACCTTGCAAAGTTGTGAGAAAATATAGTGCTCAGGCGTTTCAGCTAATGCAGCAATTGCCGATATGGTAAGTTTAGACTGTGCGCGAGTTCCCTCTAGACATACTTTCTCCAAGAAATCATATATGTTACTGCATGCCCGGATTATAAGATCATTCAGCCATACTGAGATAAAGCCATATGCAGTATGCACAACACGGAACATAGGTGTTACTTTTTGTTAGGCACATATTTGGCGCAGGCTAAATGCTTGAAACTTCAACATCTCCACTACTTTGTAATCTCGCCTGAAGACAAATGGATAACATCAATTGTTCTTGATGTTTCCTACACACTCCGCCTAAGACCAAATATCACATTTGGTTTTGGGTACGGAAATTAAGGTAGAATGTAAAAGGTGGGCTGGTAGCATGTGGACCCAAATGAATTAGTTAACACTTAACATGGGTGTATAATTGCAATATGTGACATTTGGTCAGGCACCGAGAGAGCAAATAACAAACATCAACGGAAAATCTTTGAGTTCAAGGTGGTGCCACTCGGGCTGGTAAGTATGCCAGCCACATGTCAAGGTGGGATGAACAGAATGTCTGCTTCTTTTCTTAAGGAAATCTGTGGGCACTTGTTATGGTCCTTGGTGAGTTGATGGTAAATAAATAAACGAGTTACCATGAAAACATCTTGAGCAGTTTAAAACTAAAAGTACTTTAAACGAGTGCTAAAAGCACCAAGGAGGCATAAGTGTTTCCCGAGAGATCACAATACATATTTTTCATTCATAAAATTGAATACTTGACCCATTTGATTTCAGGCGGTGAGGTAAACACCAATCTTGCAAAAATTAAATCAGTATTTGAGTACCCAACTCCCAAGTCAAACAAGGCACTAGGAGGCGCGTTTGGCTAAGTGAAAATTTCATAAGTTCAGGAGCAAAAAAAAATATATATATA
>JAYMSR010000723.1:0-12533 GCA_036897825.1 Plantago rigida | reverse complement strand
AGTTGATATTTTACCTCAAAGTAAGTTAGTATTATATAATGAGTTATATACAGTACAAATTATATTTAAAAAATATATAAAATGGACTGCAATTCAATTGGAACCAACACTCTATTTCAACCACCTAATCACCTGTTAGCTATCCTTAACAGCTATGAGTTATGAATTAGCTTAGCCTCTAAGCTAGTTTTGTTAAACGAGGTCATAGTGACACACATTGTGTTAATGTAATTGACAGTTCAATTACATATATGACGCAAAAATCTCAAATACTTTTTTCTAGAAGTCGGTTGGATACGCACCTACGCTGGACGTTCCATTCTTCTGCGACCTGACCTGATGGTGTAGCGCATGCGGAAACCTTAAGGGTTGATCTTGTGGAGGGCAGGGGGAAATGTCTTGGCTTCCTGGAGATTGGTCTTGCAACCGGTGGTGTTACAGGAGCTAGTGAATGGGCCATTTGGTACTGTTTGATCAATCTGGTGACACTTTTTGGTTTTTAGATGAATTGACAATAATATTAAGTCCCATATGCATGTGATGCAGATTGAAAGCTTTACTTTGTGGATAGTGTTCCCTTCAGAGAAATCTTTCTGGATGGTGTTTGTTTCTTGCATTACTTGATAGAATTGGAGAAAGAGGATCCATTGGTTGCTTCTTGATAAGGCCTGGTCCCTCAAATTGACTCCCAACAATAAAATTGGGCAACATATAAGTTAGGACCAGGATATACGAATCTACATTGATGTTAGAAGAATATGTTTGTCAAGGACAATTTCAGTGAAGTATGATAATGGAGAGCACACGTAAACGAATTCAGAAACTCCTTCAAAATAGAAAAAGTTAATGTCAACAAGTTTAGTAATACAATTAGTTAAATGTGTATATTTTCAAGGAATTTGTAAGTTTATATTATCGTGATAGAAAAATGATACGGAAACGATTTAAACATATGGTATGGTTTCCAACCATCTTCAACGAACTGAACTCCTTGACTTTGATTTTTTATAGGCTTTGACCGCTAAGTAATGGATGAGCTTAAACGTTCAAATTATACCTTTATAAGCAGAGTTTCTATTTAGGTGATAATCATTTCATACTAGTTAATTAATGTTTATGAAACACTACATCCAATCACATCTTTCTTAGAAGTAAATATAGGTTAAAATTTATATAACAACCACGTACTTCGCTACCATCATAAAATTTAAAATAGAATATGTAAGTGAACCTAATTAGATGATTTCTTTTGTGGTTATCATCCGATAGTTACTACAAACGTCTTTTCAAACTCAAGCAATAACGGGTCGGTGTAAGGGGAGTTATCCTAACGATATACAGTATAATACTATCTTCTTTTCGGCCTTTTTTAACTCATAAATTTGTGACTTTACGCTTACGGGACCTTCCACTAGTCATAGTGTGACCCGACCTCACCTGGTCTCGAAACCAACCCACCCAGTACCCCTATGACCCGTATTTATAATGCTCTAGCCTCTATGGGTCCGACCGGTTGTGTTTTACAGCCTCCACTGAGTGAAGTCACACCACAGACACACTGACAATCTCTCCAATCGACTCCAATGGCGGCTGTGTCGACTCAATTTGCACTACTCCATAAATCATCCCTCTCTCACAACCTCCTCAGTCCGATAAAAGATTCAAGCTTGTGCCCTGTCAAAGTTTCTTCCAGCTCTAAATTAAGGGATTTCACAGTTTATGCTCAGAGTGCCAATGCTGACGATAATCCATCAAATGCCGCTTCTTCTCTCGCCACCGTTGAAAATTCCACTCCCAGGTCAAGGTAAGCTGTTCTTGATTAGAAAGATTGAATCTTTGTAGTGAATTTGTTGTTTGCTATTCATTGATTAAAAAGATTGATTTTTTGCAGTGAATTTGTTGTTTTCTATTCATTGTTGAAAAAGGTTGAATCTTTGCAGTGAATTTTTTGTTTGCTATTCGTTAATTAAAAAGATGAAATCTTTGCAGTTAATTTGTTGTTTAATTATTCGAAGCTTGAATGGTTGGGAATGTGCTGCCTGTTGCATTTTTGCTGAAACACTTATACCTGTTATTTATTACTTTTGAGTTGCTATTGAGTATTCTTGAGGAACATTAGAGAAGGAATTTCTAGAGTCGTTTGAAATATGGTGTGATGGAGAATTTGATTAACATATTATTCCCTAGCTAAAAGTTTAGGTGCACAAGGTGTGTTGCTGATACAAGTTGCACCGGCTAATGGGGCACTCACAACCGATCGATTTGATTAGATGCTGTGAAGAGTTTAATTTTAAGTATCATAAATTTGAAAAGATTATAAGAAAAAAAGTATTTCTTGATGTGTTTGGTCACTCTCTAACTCAAAGAAATTGCCTTTCTGATTTTTAAGGTTGAGGAGGAACACTTTCAGTGACCTCATTCACTCTCTTGCATGATTTGGCCCGTGTATTCCTCAGGACATGGAGCATCAGTTCTCTAAATCGTATCTTATCCAATACTCTTATCAAAGATGTGTCTTTGACATATTTTAGTTCTGAACTATTATTTTAATGACTTCAAATCCAGGGTGCAACGCCACACAATTTCAGTGTTTGTTGGTGATGAGAGTGGAATGATCAACCGTATTGCAGGAGTTTTTGCAAGGAGAGGTTATAACATAGAGTCCCTTGCAGTGGGACTCAACAAGGATAAAGCTCTGTTTACAATTGTTGTATCTGGAACTGAAAGGGTGCTACGGCAAGTTATGGAACAGCTCCAGAAGCTTGTGAATGTACTTAAGGTCATGAATTATTCTCGATCTTCTATTTTCCTTATCCTGATTCCAGTTGCATCAACCCTTTTGACTTAAGCTGATGATCCCAAACTCATAATAAGTTTGACAAGCAGGTAGAAGACATCTCGAAGGACCCACAAGTGGAGCGTGAATTAATGCTCATCAAGATCAATGCCAAGCCAGAACACCGAGCAGAGGTATTCAACTATTCATGTTTCCTGTTGATTTTCATTTCTGCTTTTCCCTTCAATTTTGTGTTGCTCATTTTATACTAGTTTTCCTAATGTAACACGTTCAATTAGATAGTTCGGTAACATGCCAAGTCTACAAGTACTATTTGACTTATTTCTTTGTCATGCACTTGACAAATTTGATTTATTTGATTTCCAGGTCATGTGGCTGGTGGATATTTTTAGGGCCAAAATTGTGGACATATCTGATAACTCGCTAACTTTGGAGGTGACGATGACAAGTGTTGTGTTACAAATTGTGTTTTGGCAATCTTTTGTGTACTTATTCCTGGTTATAGTGAATAGTAATTGGATTGAGAGGGAGACCCCCCCGGGGTGGGTGGGGGGTGGTGGTGTTCAACATTAGAGTTTTGAGGCATCTACAATATCATAACTGGAAAAAGTTTGATTGGAAATTAGAGGGTTGTAATTTTACAAAACTCATCTTAAAAACTTGTGTTCTCAATAATAATCTAATCGCCTCGTGGTATGTATTTGTTTTTTAACGGCAATTTCCATTCCTATAGAACAAATTAGATGATGCTTAGATTTGGTTTTTCTTACCCAGTGGTTTCTTTATCCATTCCTAGCTGAAATTCTTCATGAATTATGCTCTGTGATAAGTTTTTACACTGGATCCACCAGATAATATTATGAAGGCCATTATAGTGCCCTGACTGGCCTCATTTTATCTGTAAAGGTAACTGGAGATCCAGGAAAGATGGTTGCTGTACAGAGGAATTTAAGTAAATTTGGAATAAAAGAGATTGCCAGGACAGGAAAGGTAAATGACATGTCAGGCAATGGTTCTTCTTGTCCCTTGTTCTTCTCTCTCTCTCTGTGTTTTTTTAACCATTCGTGTCTCTTGGTTGTCCAACTAGATTGCCTTGAGAAGGGAGAAGTTGGGGGCATCTGCTCCCTTTTGGCGGTTCTCAGCTGCTTCATATCCAGATCTTGAAGAAGCACACCCAGTTGATACTGTGTCAAGGAGCATAAAGGAGGCTCGGATTGGAGAATCTGATACGTCTGCTGGGGTATTTCCTCTTCCTAAGCATTCACTCTGTTGGTTTATATTTCACTTCCATTCTGGCTTAACTTTAGTCTTCTGCTATGCTATGGGATCTGGAATTGAGTTTGAGTTAAAACTGATTACATCCAAATAGTTTGAAACTTAGAATCAAGATATTTGTCAATGATATGACTTAAAGAGCTGTAATCAAAAGTACACCGAGTAAAGTACTTTCGTCAATAACTAAAAATATATAGTACACTATGAACAAAGAGTGTTGTTGAATGTTGAGCCCTGTCAGTTGCACATTGAGAATCTATTTTATGAATTTACTGACCTAAAGAAAATTTATTGAAAAATTGTACCAAACTTTAATTGAATGTTTTTTTCAAACACTACATATGATAGTCTTATAAACTAGCTAGATAGTCTAGTATTGATGCATGTGTTAGGCTCTTAGATTCTGCAAATTCTGTCCATGTAGCCTTGACTTGAGTTGGTACTTTTATTAACTGATTGACAATTCCTTTATTCTGTGAAGGGAGATGTATACCCTGTCGATACAGCTGATGGAGGATCTTTCAACAAAGTTCTTGATGCTCATTGGGGAGTGCTGAATGATGAAGACGTAAGAAAATGTTTCTTTATTACTTTATACTAGCATGCGTTTGTCGTTTGTCTCAGCCAGACACTTTAACCAATGACTTTGACAACTACGCAAACCAATTAAATAATAAAATGTGTAGTAGATCTTAGAACTTCAAATTCTTCAGTGGGGAAAGAAAATTTACACGTTCTCTTTGATCCTTCTAAACGTAAAAAAGTTGGTATTTTATTGCTGGTTAAGTATTACAGTATGATTAAGTTTCCAAGAAGTTTTCTACATGGTACTAGTACATGCTTATGTTGTTCTATTGAAGCTTGCAGACTAGTGGGTTTCGTTCTCACACTCTTTCAATGGTTGTTAATGATTTCCCTGGAGTCCTTAATCTTCTAACTGGGATTTTCTCGCGCAGAGGATATAATATTCAAGTATGTGGCACAATATCGTTTTGCAAAGTTCTCCAAGAACCTTAGGTCTTTTGGAATTTTCATGTTGATAATTATTGGCTCTTTCTTTTTTTCTTTTTTGTCTGCTTAGAGTTTAGCCGTTGGTCATGCTGAAGTTGAGGGGCGCTCCCGTATTACCACCGTCGTTCCTGGTACCGATGAATCAATTAGCAAGTTGGTACAACAACTATACAAGTTGATAGATCTTCATGAGGTGAGAGCTCTTAATATTCCGGTGAAGCTTGCAGGTTATAATGAGAAATGACATCGGTCTTTCCAGATTCACCCATATTTGCAGAAAGTTGACTGATAATCTTGAATAAATAGATGACCCACTTAATATAATACTGTGCAGACTAGAATTCTAATGAACACGTCTACGCGTATTTTGTCATTTTGTTCCACTTAATAAGATTTTCTTCCTTTTTATAATGAAAATTTTAATTTTAACTTATGAGTTAATTAATTAATTTTATACGATAAAGTGTCTTTGTGAACTTTATATTTATTTGATTACAAATGTTATGGAGAAAGGTGAAATTTTCCAAACAGATTCATTATGGGTGTCAAATCGTAGATATCAATGCAGATTATTTTGGTGAAACAATTTTTTTTTTGTTTGGATGGGCGTTTATTGAGAAATCGAGAATATGAAAAGAAGATGAAGAAATAGTATAATGTTTTGTGTGGATAATAAGAATTAATACAAATTTGAATTGAAAATGTACAAATCAATGCATTTGTTATTTTACAAACTAGTTCAATTCAGTTGAAATTAATTTGTAATTGGACTCAATTGCACAAACTGTAGTTGTATAATTATATATACTACCTCCGTTCCATTTGAAATCTTCCATTTTACTTTTGCACAATTTTGGAGTATGAGTTAAAAAAATCGTTTATATATATAAAATAGTAAGTGGATGGTAAAAAATAAGAGAGATCATTGATAAAGTATGAGAGAGTGATTGAAAAATTAATGAATGAAGATAGTGGGTTTCCATAAATGGAAGTGGAAAGTCTTTAATGAAGCGCTCGAAATGGAAAAATTGAAAGTTTTAATGGAATGGAGTGAGTATATACTGTAATAATTATGTAATTATTATAC
Organism: Plantago rigida; assembly: GCA_036897825.1. Classification (NCBI taxonomy): domain Eukaryota; kingdom Viridiplantae; phylum Streptophyta; class Magnoliopsida; order Lamiales; family Plantaginaceae; genus Plantago; species Plantago rigida. Next base: position 6,363 of record JAYMSR010000723.1, on the reverse strand, counting down.
AGTACATACTATAATAGTATAATAAATTCTTGGACTCTAACGAATAGCTTTGCCTGCTTATGTGGCGTGGCATTTCTACGAACTTCAAAATTCCTGTTTCTTACATAATCAGTAATACAGCCTTACCTTTTTGTAGCATGTATTAGAGTTTCTTGTTCTTCCACATAGATGATAAGTGCAACCCTGGAAGGATTGACTTTGCTCTGCATCTTGCTTTCCACTTCGCCAATTTTGATTGATGTTTAAATATGAATGACTGGCAATTTAATTATATGTATTCAGGTACACGATTTCACACACTTGCCGTTTGCTGAGCGAGAGTTAATGTTGATAAAAATTGCTGTAAATGCTACTGCTCGGCGCAATGTTCTTGACATTGCTAGTATATTCAGAGCCAAAGCTGTTGATGTTTCTGACCACACAATAACCCTTGAGGTAAAGTGTTTATTGCAACTTGTTATCTTGACTAATGTACAAATAGACAAATAGTTATAGGAACGAGGCATTTGTGTTATACACGAGGTTTTATTAGTCCTGATGTAAATTCGAATGCAAATTCTGTTCCTCTATTATCCTCTGGAAATGTTTTAGCACGTGTTCTTAACCCCATTTCACAAATCCATTGACAACTCTCCCCCTCATTTCTTTGTTGATTTTGTATACTTTCAGCTCACTGGAGATTATGATAAGATGGTTGCCTTGCAAAGGTTGTTGGAACCATATGGCATTTGTGAGGTATTGTTACTATATGCTATGCGCATATACTTGATGAATACTCGTATATGCACATACTTGAACTGTTTTAATCTGTTATTACTCATTAGATTTACTTACTTTTCCAAGCACTGTGAACTAGCGTGCATCTTGCTGTCCAACACTAAAAAATTCCCTGTATACTTGGTTCTTATAATATTTTTTGCAGGTCGCACGAACTGGTAGAGTGGCTCTAATACGGGAGTCGGGTGTCGATTCAAGATACCTGCGTGGATACTCTTATTCGTTCTAATTGGACATCAAGTTTCCAGGGACTGGGTCATCATTACCTAACTCACCTTGCTGGAAGCTGCATTCCCTGTGCGCCATTAGATAGTGTTTTATGTGCTGAGTTTAGTCAGGGAACTATATAAAACATCCTGTAGCATTTGGTATCAGTTCTTTGGAATCTCGATTAGAATCAGTTGGCTTTGTTAGTTTTCCCTGTTTTTAACTTTTGTCGATTCGATTCGATCTTCGACCTGTAGTTACTGCTGCAATATGCAAATGTATGAGCTAAGTTAATAAGTTCTGAAACAAGATACATGCATAAATCCAGTGCCTTATTTTACTTGAGTGTACTTTTATGTCTGTTCTAAAAGTAGATTGTGTACTGTACATGTGGAGTAAATCTTATTACAAACCATATGAACTTGGAAATAGAGTAGAGACTCCATTCACCACTCACTATAAACTTCTTGAACTGATTTGCAACACTGCAACCTGAAAAAAGGCCGATACTGAGTAGCAGGTTAGTTTTAAGGCCTTTCAACTGTCTTCGAATTTGTCAAGTATGTAAGTTACAACACCAGTGCATTACATGCCACACTCTGTAGATACTGCCACAACCTGCTTCCCAATATTGCGACCAGAGAAAAGGCCGACAAGAGCAGCAGGCGTGTTTTCAAGGCCCTGAGCTATGTCTTCTACGTAACTGATTCTTCTGTCCCTTATAAGAGGAACCATCATCTCCAAATACTTGGGGTAAAGATGGTAATGGTCACTAACAACAAATTCTTCCATACGGATCCTCTTGAATATGAGACTAAGTTCTCAACTCCTTCAGGCAGGTCAAGGTTATACTGCAAAATCATACCACACACAGCGATGCGTCCATTGAGCTTCATGTTGACAAGAACTGCATCAAGCATCTTTCCTCCCACGTTCTCGAAGTAGATATCGATGCCATCAGGGAAGTACCTTAAAAACAACAGATGTTTTCACTTGCTATTCGTGTGAAGTAGTTATAATTTCTGTAAGACTGAACATGAAAGACTCACTTTTTCAGAGCTGCATTTAGATCATGTTCTTCCTTGTAGTTAAATGCATCATTGAACTGCAACTTGTTCTTCAACAGATCAACCTTCAAGATTATGAAAAACAGATAATTTAATTTGATTAGAGCTGCATCCTAGCGAATACGGGTACATAATAGATTGGGGAAGTTAACCTTTTCTTTACTCCCTGCGCTTCCAACGACATAACAACCCATTAACTTTGCAAACTGACCAACAAGTTGTCCAACTGCACAGACGCAGAAGAAACATACACGGTATCTCCTTTTTTGGGAGAACAAACTTCGTAAAAGCCAGCATAAGCGGTCATTCCAGCCATACCTGGACGACAACGTGAACCTGTTAGGATAACTGGAACGGAACATGATATCGTCCTACAAATGTGTTCCCGAGAAGTAAATTGTGCTTATACAGGCTGATGTCTCACCAAGAAGTCCTGTATAGTAGGAGAGAGGCAAATCTGCATCTTCAATTTTGAAGAGAGTGGTAGGGGCTGTGAGAAGGCTGTACTCCTCAAAGCCGGTAAATCCCCAAACTAAGTCGCCCTTCTTGAAATCGGGATGTGAAGAGTCTATTACTTGGGATACTCCAAAGCCCATAACTGGCTGAAAAAGCAAGAAGATTCCAGAACAAATGTTTCTCTTACGTATTAAGATCAAGTCATTAACTATGGATTTTAATCAATTGCAGATGCACCCATTGCTTCATGTTCGCCAGAGATCGATATGACAGCAAAACATGCATGCATCTATCAAATTTTCCCTTCACACAGTAAGTAATACATCTTTCAACTGTAAAAATTCATCATCGTTGTCTTACACCAATAAAAGGCGAAAACAAGGAAAAGAAATACTAGTGTGGACTGGAAGCATTCGCTGTTTTCAGGATACTCGGTTTCGGGTAAAGTTTGGACTTGTAGAGGAAGAAGGATCTTGAGCAACAATAGAAATGAAATATAAATGAACAAAATCACTGTACAAATATTCACATGTTCAGTAACACTTAAAATGAACAAAAATAAGTTTCTAAACATCATGAGGTATCAAGCTGTCATAATGATAGATCTTTAAACAAAATAAGTAATATAAAGAGGAAATGAAGTTAACCAGAGAGAAATGCAACTGAGAATCAATTACTTACAGAGCCAGGGGCGAGGGAATCAGAGACATTATTGATAGGTTTGCTCATGAGAATACGCAAGTAAGGGTCACAGGATAAGTAGAGATTCTTCACCAGAACAGCATTGTTGCTGTCATCAGGGAGTTTCAGTCTGATACTGGATGAAGTGTTCAAGAACATATCAGATTCTTTCGGAAAACCGTTCACATAGTCCTTCAGTATTATCTGCTTGTTGGTCACTACTACATCTTGTTCTTCTGCCATTTCACTCTGCTGTTTAGTTTGAATTCTTCTGCAAGATCTGCTAATTGATTTATAAAGCTTCCTTTTTGTATTTGTTGGGAGGAACCTGGACCACTAAAAACTAGCCTGGAAACTCTGTCACTTAATTCTGGGCTACAAGATAAGATTTTTGATACAACATAATCTGCTGAATGTTTTAAAATGAATGGCAGGCAAAAAGTAGATAAATAGGGGCAAATCACCGAAAAAATGCAGTCTTTATTTCTATCTGTCCACTGTTATTGAACTCAATTCATCTTTACCAACCATATTTTATGTCTCAAGCAGTAAGGGATTTCAGTTCAGTCAAGCAAGGTCTGGAGCTCGATATAAAAAATTGTTAGGAGCGCGGGGCACGACAATGCTCGTCCGGATTATTCGGAATCACTCCTTACTTCAATTAAAATGTGGTTTACAAACTTATAAGCATGTCAAATGTCATATACAAATTTAAGAAGCACAACAACAAACACAACAGATCTGTTATAAGATCATACATTCACACAGTATTTGGTATTTACTCCGGGTAGGTGTTGAAATGATTATTGATCTGAGCCGAGCTTGTGACTTATCGAGGGTGAACTCGAACTCAAATTGAGATTAGCCGAACTTGCTCACGAACGGCTCTGTCTTTACACCCCACTTCCGGAAAATATATAATGGAGAAACCACATATACTATGTTCAGAACTCCGCTTTATTTTCACTTCGTTTAGGCAATACTCTATATGAAGTTTATGTAGCCACGGCCCCAGACACACAGCAGATGCCCTACTCCGGAGCAACTGCCACTACCTGTTTCCCGACATTGCGACCTGAGAAAAGGCCAACAAGAGCTGCCGGCGCGTTTTCAAGGCCTTCAGCTATGTCTTCTACGTAACTGATTCTCCCATCCTTTATAAGAGGCAGTACCATCTCCAAATACTTCGAGTACATGTGGTAGTAGTCACCAGCAATAAATCCTTGTAAACGTATCCGCTTTGATATGAGACAAAACAAATTGTGAACTCCTTCAGGTCGGTTGAGGTTATACTGTGAGATCATACCACACACAGCAATGCGGCCGTGCATTTTCATGTTCAGAAGCACTGCATCGAGCATTTTTCCTCCGACATTCTCAAAGTAGATGTCAATGCCATCGGGGAAATACCTTCAAACATCAAGATTTTTACTTCATATTTGCATGAAGAAATCAATTCCGGAATACTGGAAATGCAAAATTGGGATGGTATTCACCTCTTTAAAGCTGCACTTAGATCCTGCTCTTCTTTGTAATTAAATGCATCATCGAACTGCAACTTGTTCTTCAACCGATCAATCTTCAGAATAGCAGAGAGAAGTTAGTGAAGCCATGTATCCATGTTACAGGCTGCCAACATATTTCATCTTACGAAATGGACAAAATATTTTCAAGTGGAGCATGAACAATATAATCACACGTAAAAACTTATCTTAGATCATTAAACATGTATTATAAAACGCAAACCTTGTCTTTGCTCCCTGCACTACCTACTACATAACATCCCATCAACTTTGCAAACTGACCGACCAGCTGACCAACAGCTCCAGAAGCAGCAGAGACATACACAGTTTCTCCCCTTTTAGGCGAACAAACCTCATAAAAACCAGCATAAGCAGTCATTCCAGGCATCCCTACACGATAACGCACTTTAGAAAAGGAACACAAGATTCTTACAAGAACCAGTACAAAAATTGAAAGGACGATAATTCTGCAAAAGAAAATATGGGAGATTTCATTTCAGCCCCATGTAATATAGGATGGAATTGAGTCTCACCTAGAAGTCCCGTATAGTAGGAGAGAGGCAAATCAGTGTCTTTGATTTTAAATAGAGTGGAAGGATCAGTGATAAGGCTGTACTCCTCCCAGCCAGTAGTTCCCCAGATTAAGTCACCCTTCTTGAAATCGGGATGCGAGGAATCAACTATTCTAGACACTCCATATCCCCTAAGTTGCTGCAAATAGAAAGAGATAAGAAGAAATAGAGAAAAGCAAGTATTCCGAATCAATAAAAATACATATAACCTAACTGTTGATTCTCATCAATTCTTAGATGCATACAGGTTATGCATAACAGTTTGATATCTAATTACAGTCTGCAATTTCAAAGCTAAACCAAAGTTCTGCAATTGACTCAGAGAGTTATATCTTTTTTTTGTTGGTAATACTCAGAGAGTTATATCACCATATCCACCCTACCTAGATCCATGCCTGAGGCCAACGTTCCTAAACCCAAAACAACATTCATGGGCGGATTCAAGATTTTATGTCCGGACAGGGCCAAATTATATATATGGGATTATGTCCGAGGTTAGAGAGAGGGTCCAAATCTAAGATTATCAAAAATATTACATATAACATTTTCTTTTTAAATTTTAGAGGGACCAACGCCTCACTATGCCCTTTCCTTTTCCACCCCTATTAAATATTCACATTCCCGTATGGCACGTAGATGCATATGCACTCATATACCATCCCAGAAAACTGTTTGCTCACCTTGTGCAGCCATCAACAAGGAGTTGGCTTCTGATAATCACAATTCAGATGGTCCTTTTAACACAATACAGTAGCATTGATGTAAAAGCTTCCAATTCTGGTTCCATTCCGATGTTTAACCGCATAGTACTTCTAAAATATGCTTAAATTCATTTTATCAAAACATACATAGGTGGACAAAGGTTCTATTTAACAAAACTAGTAAATAGGTTAACTAGTACTCCCTCCATAGTAACCAACAAATTAGGCATATGCTGGAACATATATTGATTATTAGATGCCATCTAGACATATAATAACCTCATGAGAATGATCATAAACTGAAAAACTAGTACTAATGAACAAGGAAAAAAACTAAGGATTGGACATATGGACTATTAACAATCACTATAATCTCCAC
>JAYMSR010000722.1:0-12539 GCA_036897825.1 Plantago rigida | reverse complement strand
CTTAAAACTCATGTCCGGGCCCACGGAGAGGTGAACCCGGGACGGAGGGAGTATAATTTATGTTATTAATTAAAATGTCTATTTTGTTAATGAAATTTATTTATTTTTTAATGTTAAAAAACACGACTGTTGGTAACTTCAGTGGCGAAGCCACATGGGGTCCAGTGCCCCCGCTGAAAATTTGGTTAGAGTTGTATACTACATGGATATTGTTGAAAAATGTGTCTTGGTGGAGTGTTTCTTTCGTCAGGTTAAGTATTCAATTCTTGTCTTTGTACGAATTAACAAGTTTTCATGCAAAGGACATTTTCTCAATCTTTATGCAATTTTCATGTTTGAATAATTTTATATTTAACACTCAAATTGAAAAAACTTTTGACGGCTCTGTTTAATACAACCTTATCGGCTAGCTTATCAACATGTGCTTATTTTTTAAATAAGTCTTTTACTTGAATGTCTAATTGGTAGATGATAAACTTGTTTAGTGAGCTTATCAAAAAATAAGTTAGCTGATTTTATATACCATATTTAACAAATCAGCTAACTTATCGTCTAATTAATTTACTAAACAATTTTATAAAAACAACTAGCATATTAGCCACCCAATCAACTACCAGTTAAGTTATCAGCTATAAGCTAGCTTATCAACTAGCTAGTGTTGCAAAAAAGAACCGACATATGAAATATAATAATAATTTGAATAATATACTTTCTTGTCTAGCCAAACTGAGAAAGGGCAATTTGCATTTGGTTTAGACCGAATATAAATAATATATGCAAAAAATGAGTGGGTTTTCTCAAATAAATAAATAAGTGGTGATGATATATTCACTTAAATTTTTATAATGTTATTAAAAATTAAAATTTATCTGTATATTTTATTAAAAGAAAATCGTGTTGGATGAAATTTCAACCCCACTGGATTATACTCCTGGATTTGTTATTGGATAAAATAGACGTTTTGATTAATAATATCAATAATTTTCTTGACAACATAGTCCGTCTCTAGATAAATTATCTAAAGATCGTCTCTCAGGAGACTTGCTCTTGTCTAAGTGACCAATTTTACTTATTAATCACAAATAATGTTACCTTCTACCACACTTAATTAATCCTCACATAAAACACTCATATTTACAACTTTACCAACCCATTATCTCTACTTTAATCATTCTTTTATTATTACTCCATTTTTAAATAATAATCCAACTTTCCACTTTAATAATTCACTATCATTTTTATTCATTCTTTATTATTTTATATTTAAATCTTTTTTATCTTTCGAGAATTCGATTTTACATATTTCATTCGGAACCGAGAGCTTTTCCCAGAGGAAATAGTAATTAACAATTTTCACGAAAACTCCTATAATTCTCTAACTGTTTTTCCTTTGTTGCAGTGGAAAAATATTCTAGACATATTTCGTAACGCTCCAAAGTTTCAAGTCAATTTCAAATTGTTTAAATGGATTGAGAACGCTACCCATAACAATAAGGTGCACCTTTATTTTCGGGAATCCACCAATAAGAACTCCAGATTTAAGCGTGCTTGCTCTGGAGCAATATTATGATGGGTGACCAACTCAGTTCGGACACGAGTGATGACAACATGCGGGTTAATACATGTGTTAGTATAGTGTGTCATCATATCAACCGTAGAGTTGTCTATTAGTAACCGCGATTCGAGCTCAGGTGATAAACTCATTAATAAACTGTCCAGTTAAATCTGGTTTGCATACACCTGATTCCTTTTGATATTTTCGTTACCACAGGTAAACAAACACGAAAAAAAGCTAGTTTCTCCAAGCTGACTAGATTCATCAAAATTTCCCATGCAACCAGAGCTCCACTTGTACACTATCTACTCTGCAACTTTGTCTTCTTCTCCCCTGTTCTTTTCTTCTCCTCACTTTCTGCACAGTAGTACAAACAACAATCACTGAATCAAACACAGTACCTTCTATTCTATCCAAAAACCTGATTTAACTCCTAATTGATTGGGGTTCACCTTTTTATCTCCACTCCATGTAAATCCCACAACTCACAATATCTTTCTCACTGAAAACAAAACCATGATTTCTCACACAAATCAGCTGCTGCTGCTGCTTCTACTCTTCACTTCCTTCTTCCAGTTCGGCATTTCATCAAACAGAGACGCTGCAGTACTCCTCCAGGTCAAAACAACCCACATCCACGACCCGGACAGACACCTCGACAACTGGACCCTCTCCTCCCCAAATGCTCCCTGCAACTGGACCGGAATCACCTGCAACTCCCAAAACGACGTCGTCTCAATCGCCCTCAACGGATTCAACCTCACCGGCACCTTTCCGGCCGATTTCTGCCGCATTTCATCACTCCGAGACCTCGATTTGACCAACAATTACATCGGCGGTGACATCACCTCCGATTCAATTTCACTCTGTTCTCATCTCGAGACGCTAACTCTTTCAACCAACAGCTTCGTCGGCAACTTGCCTGATTTCTCCGTCCAGTTCCTCAATCTCACCCGCTTAGATCTCTCCTTGAACAATTTCTCCGGCGAAATTCCGAGCAGTTTCGTCAATTTGAAAAACCTGGAGGTCCTCTTACTCGGTTCGAACTTGCTCAACGGTTCGATCCCCGAGTTTCTCACCGAGTTGACTCAGTTGACTGAACTAGTGCTCGCCTTGAACCCTTTCGAACCGAGTCCGTTGCCGGAAAACATTGGCCGGCTGATAAACCTCGAGAATTTGGTTGCTTCGTACTCGAACCTGGTTGGGGAAATACCTGATTCGATCGGGAACCTTACCTCGATTACGAACATTGATTTATCGTACAATAACCTCACCGGAAGGATTCCAGCGAGTATTGGCCGGTTGATCAATGTGGAGCAGATCGAACTGTATTTCAACAATCTCTCCGGTGAGCTGCCGGATGTGTTTTCGAACCTTACGGTGTTGACGCATTTCGATGCGTCTTCGAATAACCTGAGTGGTCGAATACCTGAGAGTTTAGCAGGTTTGAGCCTGGATTCTTTGCATCTGAATGACAATCATTTAGAAGGTCAGATTCCGAGTGTTTTGGGTTTAAACACCAGATTGAACAATCTGATTCTGTTTAACAATAACTTGTCGGGAACTTTACCGGAGTCTTTGGGTTTGAATTCGGGTTTGGAAGAGATTGATGTCTCTTCAAATGACTTGGAAGGCTCGTTGCCGAAGAATTTGTGTTACGGGAAGAATCTTCAGCGTTTGATCCTTTTCGATAACAGGTTTTCGGGGGGTATACCGGATTCGTATGGTGAGTGTACGAATTTAACGTATGTTCGCCTGCAAGGAAATGATTTATCTGGAGCAGTGCCTGAGGGGTTCTTGAGTTTTGATGGTCTTCAACATGTTGAACTGACGAGCAATAGGTTGGAAGGGTTCTTTCCGCCTTCGATTTCGCGTGCCAAGGGACTAGAACAGCTTCTGATCTCTGGGAACAGCTTTTCAGGGAACTTGCCGGTGGAGTTCTGTGATTTGGTAGAGTTGAAAAAGGTGGATTTGAGTGGGAATCGGTTTTCCGGTGAATTACCTGGTTGTGTTGATAAGTTAACAATGTTACAGGAGCTTCGCATTCAGGAAAATGACTTCAGTGGTGAAATTCCTGAAAAGATTGGTGCTTGGAAGGAGTTAACACAGTTGGACTTATCGGATAACAGATTTTCCGGTGGGATTCCAGCTGGGCTTGGGAGTTTACCGGTGTTAAACTACTTGGATCTTTCGAACAATTCGCTTTCAGGAGTGATTCCTGAGGAGTTGACTAAGCTCAAGCTCAATGAGTTCAATGTTTCCAGTAACAGACTTCAAGGGAGGGTGCCAATTGGTTTCGATACTAACTTTTTTGTTTCGAGTTTGATAGGTAATCCGGATTTGTGTAGTCCGAATCTGAAACCGCTTCCTCCATGCTCAAGATCCAAACCTGTGAGCTGGGTACTGGTGGTGGTTCTGTCTGTTCTTTCAGTAGTCCTTATCCTGTCACTTGCTTGGCTCTGCATCAAGACCAGAAAGTTCATTTTCAGTAGCAGGAATAAGCATTCCTGGAAAATCATGTCGTTCCAACGCATATGGTTTGATGAGGAAGATGTTGTGGCCTCATTGATTGATAAGAATATTATCGGGTCTGGTGGGTCGGGCCAGGTTTACCGGATCAGTTTGAAGACGGGGCAGTCTGTGGCAGCTAAGCGGCTTTGGGAGACCAAAGGGCCAGCAGAATCAGAGGATGCATTCCAATCAGAAGTTGAAGCATTGTCTAGAGTTCGACATGGTAACATCGTAAGATTGCTGTTTAGTTGTGTTGGTGATGATTTTAGGGTGCTGGTGTATGATTACATGGAGAATGGGAGTTTGGGAGATGTTTTGCATGGAGAAAAAACATATGTCCTATTGGACTGGCCGACGAGGTATGCCATTGCCATCGGGGCAGCTCACGGTTTGGCCTATTTGCACCATGACTGCGTGCCTGGGATTGTACACAGAGATATTAAGTCGAACAACATATTGTTGGACGAAGAGTTCAAGCCCAAGGTTGCCGATTTTGGCTTGGCAAAGATATTGAAGCGGGACAACTTGGATGGTGATCAAGTCATGTCCCGTGTTGCTGGTTCTTTTGGCTATATTGCACCCGGTGAGTTATTCTTTACCTCATAGCTAATTTTTAATGCAAGATTTCTTACTACTAATATCTAACAATCCTGTTTCATAAATGTTGCAGAATATGGATATACCATGAAAGTCACAGAGAAGAGCGATGTCTATAGCTTTGGAGTCGTGTTATTGGAACTAATAACTGGTAAAAGACCGAATGATCCATCATTCGGGGAGAACAAGAACATTGTACATTGGGTCACTGAAGTTGCATTGTCATCTGCCGAACCAGAATGTAATGACCCTATGGGAAGCATAGACGTCTCTTTCTTGAATCGGTTATTAGACCCTAGGATGAAGGCATCTGTAATATATACTGAGGTGGAGAAGGTTTTGAAAGTGGCATTGTCATGCACTGCAGAGTCACCAGCCAGCAGGCCCTCCATGAGAAGAGTTGTTGAATTGCTCAAGGAACGTTCACCGTATATTTCAAAGTGAAGAGCGTGTCGCCAACTGGGAATTGGTGTTGATGCAAAGCTAGTTTCTGGATTTTTGCTGTTTGATCAAGCCTTTGTACGTGTATTTGATTGTTAGCAGAATTGTTCCATTGGGAATGTATGTGTGATTAGTTCTCAGCCTTATATTTCAGTTTTGCTTTGGAACATAGGAATGTACTGTATGCAGCTGCTAGATATCAGAATATTGCATTTTCTGTAAGCTTCGACATTGTGATTTCTGTACTTTAGTGAATTTATAGGTCATACGCTTCGACTAAACGTGTCGGGTGTGTGCCATCCTCATTCAAGAGACTATAATTTCGGAAATAAAATTTTTTAATGAGTGAAATTGAATACTAATTTTAGCTGTATAAATGTTCTGTTTATTTTCTTTCCCCAACTGTATTACAAATAGCTAGGAAAACGGGAATTTTTCTAAGTTCATTTTCATTGAACAACCCAAACAAAACAGCACAAGTGAAAGACAAGAACAAACTGTGAGTCTGTGACAATGGCAACGGCGAATGTGAGATCTGGCATACGCTCCACCCACCTCCGCAGTGGCACATCAGCCCTGCCTGCCACTCAAGTCTCCACGCGCTCTTTCTCATCTTCAGCTCGTCATGACGAAGCAAGTATGCTTTTATTAATACTCTTACAAATGTATCTTGATTCATGTCAATTTGTATAACACGGATGAAAATGGAAATCAAGAATTTGCATTTTTATTTGGCTGCATCTTTGTACAAGTCCATGAATGGATGTCCTGGATTTATTCTCCCTTCTCATTCGACTGATCCAAATGTTACACTTTCTCAATCAAACATGTAGCTGAGGCTTCCAAATGGGAAAGGATAACATATACTGGAATCGTAGCATGCGGTTCTCTCGCCTTCTACATCCTCTCCAAGGGCCATCCTCACCACTATGAGTCTCCAGTATGTTACAGTTTTCATTTCAAATGAAATTTACAGGATTCTGACGAGTGTTCTGATACAAGTTTTAACCTCGGCCGTGCAGCCATATTCGTAATTGCATATCCGAAACAAGGAATTTCCATGGGGTAAACTTCTTATAACACCAATCTCTTCTTTGGTTCACAGTTTTGCAATTTAGACATGGATTCATAGCCTTAGGCCCTTATCTAACTAGTATAATCTTGTAAATTCATCAAGTTGCATGTGTATTAATGACTATAACTAGTGTTTCCTCCAACTGTGGAAGATCGTCTTTGCTGTTGCTGATAGGCATGTAAGGAAGACTTACCTGATTGGTATATCAGACTAAGAAACATGTAGTTGAGCAGAATTTAACATCAATAATGCCTTCACAAGAACAAAAGTGCAACATCTGTTACTTCATAAAAATCATCTTACTGCGTTATATCAACCTCAAATGTTTCGCTTGTAGGTCCCAATGGTCTGTTTGAAGTGAAGCATCACTGATCCGTGCAAGTTAATCGACATCTTAAACTCAAGAAATAACAGCTGCTTAACTCTTGCTAGCAACTGTTCTCTGAATTTCATTCAACTATCATCCAAGCTTCACCGAGATTAGTTTTTTGACGTATGCTGGATACTTTTTTCACCTTCGAATTCTTTATTACATATAAAAGCTAAAGCAGTGTACTTGTTATCATTGCTGAGCTAGGCTTCAATATGTTTCATTTGACAGTATGCTTGATGGTTCTATGCTTTTAAACTGTTAAAAGTACCAATAATAGATAACAGATGGATGAGAGAAATTAAAAGAGAGCTGCTATCCAACAGGGAAAGAATCATGTAGATGTAATAGCAACAAAGGACAAAGTATCATGTCTGTTTCTATAACTATTACACATAGGTAAAAGAGTTAACATACTAATACTCTGTTGTGCTGCTTCTGCCACACAGGAGCCACAAAGATTCTAAAGTACAAACCTTCTTAACTACAAACCGCCAACATGAGCTTACTGAAATTACTTGGCAATCGCCTCACCGTTGCTAGTTCCTGTAATTGGTAAGGTATCCAGGTCCGTACGAGCATCTGTCACTTCTTGAGGAAGCGTAGAATCACTTTGATCCTGCTGCTGGGCATCATTGGTGCTTTCAATAGAGGAATTCTCCGATTTATTTTGGTCTGTATTGGCACCATCATCCTCACTCTTTGTTTCCTCATTTGTTTCGGAGTTGTTCTCGGATTTCTGCTCTCCTGAATTGTCACCATTTGCTTTGGAATTGTTCTCAGATTTCTGCTCTCGATCACCTGAACTTCCACCATTTGTTTCGGAATTGTTCTCAGATTTCTGCTCTAGATCACCTGAACTTCCACCATTTGTTTCGGTATTGTTCTCAGATTTCTGCTCTAGATCACCTGAACTTCCACCATTTGTTTCGGTATTGTTCTCAGATTTCTGCTCCTCACCTGAACTTCCACCACCATTTGTTTCCGAACTATTCTCTGATTTTTGCTCCTCAGCTGAATTTTCACCATTTGTTTCCGAACTATTCTCAGATTTCTGCTCCTCGGCTGAATTTCCACCATTTGTTTCCAAACTGTTCTCAGACTTTTGCTCCTCCGCTGAGGTATTATTCTCGGTTCCAGTTGAAGTTTCAGATTTCTGCTCCTCTCCTGAACTAGATTCTTTGTTGTCAGAGGAAACATCTATCGTATTAGTTTCCCCAGTTGTAACTGGTGAACCTGAAACTGAACCTGAACTCGAATCTGATTTATCCTCGTTGGTATCAGTTTTTTGTGTTTGATCCTTTTGCTCATCACCACCATCGCTAGTGTTACCGTTACCGTTACCCTCGTGATGCTGTTCTTCTCTTCCATTGTTTCCTGCAGATGAATCAGATTTGTGTTCTGACTCAGCTGAGTTATTGTTCTCTGAGTTACTCTGCGACTCACTCTGATTCTCATTGCTTGCCCCAGAGTTACTGTTACCATTCTCTTCAGTCTGATTCTGTTCTGTGTTGTTTGACTTCTCTGCTTCTGTTGAACTTTCAGAATTGTTAACAGAGACATTCTTTTCCTCATTATGTTTGTTCTTTGTGCCCTCGTCGTTCACATCAATTTTGTCATGAACTTCAGTCTCTGATGAACTTGACTGTTCAACTGAATTGTCCTTTTTCTCCTCTGCAGTATCATTTTTCCCCTGCTCGTTGCTACTTTCCCCATCCTTACTTTCTTGCTCACCCCCATCTACCCCATTATCTTCGGTCTGGTTCTGTTTTGAAGCTTCACTTTCATTTTCTTCCTTTGCATCTTCACTTTTATTCTCGGTGCTTTCATCTACATTCAACTTTTCTTCACTTTTGTACTCTTTGCTATCATTTCCCTCGGTCTTTTCTTCACCATTTTCCACTTTGTTCTCGTTCACTTCATTTCCATCACTATTATTTTCGTTACTCTCATTCACTTCCATCCCTCCTTCACTTTTCTTTTCATTATTTTCATTCACTTCCGTCCCTCCTTCACTCTTGTTTTCTTGGCTCTCATTCTGTTCCGACCCTCCTTCACTCTTGTTTTCTTGGCTCTCATTCTCTTCTGACCCTCCTTCACTCTTGTTATCTTCGGTCTCGTTCTTTGCCATTCCTCCATTTCCATTTCCTTCCCCCTCATTCTTTTCCGCTCCTTCATCACTCCTGATCTCCTTAATGTACGTTTCTTTACCGTCATCCTCTTCATTTACCTTTTCCTCATTAACCTTCTCTTTGGTATTCCCACCTTCACTTTCACTGTTCACTTGCTTATCATCCAGTTCCGAATGAACCTTCTCCTCAATGTCGCCATCTTTATTCTCTCTAGCTTTCTCTTGCTCCACTTGCTCACTATCTTCACCAGCTGTCTTGTGATCATCAATCTCCTTATCTTCAATCTCCACGACACTTTCCCCATCTCCATTCTCATCTGCTTTGGATTCAGTTGCAGAACCCTCTTCGTTCTCTTTAACCTCGTCCTCCGTATGATCACTTTCCTCTTTTTTCTGTTCTAGCCCCTGAGCATCAGGTTTCGTTTCATCATCAAAACGCATTTTTTCCTCTGAACCCTCATCTTTACGGTTCTCCTCTTCAAGATCATCTACTATCTTCGGATGAAGATCCTTTCTCCCAAACTTAACATCAGGATATTCGTCCTGAATCTTTCCCGACACTTTTGTATCTTCTAAATATGACACTTTCTTGTCACGGGAGTGCTGCACCTGGTAAAGCAACCAGATGCAAACACCAAGAAGCAAAGATACTTGTAAGACATGCTTCACTTTGATTCCTTTATTCCTCTGGTTCCTACGTGGTGATGTTTTAAACATGATGACAACTTCCTCGAGATGTTCAATCTGCAATATTCATGTGAAATATGAAACTGTAACTCGATAAAGATCAACCAACAAAGCACAATTTTCACATCATGAGATAAACAAGCAGCAAATGCTTAAAAACAAGCTGTCCATTTGAGGTTAAAAATACAAAGTAACACTCCAACAATAAATCCACAGCCGGCTGTTATACCAAACAAAATGAAATATAATCAAACGACAGATGATGTTACCAATGACAAAATCTTAATTACTTCCTGTTCAGCCGGCTGATAAACAAAACAAAACAGAACATTGAAACAAAGCGACAGATGATGCTACCGATGACAAAATCTGTAACTACATCTAGTTCATACAGATTGTTTTGTCTTATTGTGATGCAAGAGATCTCTAAAGATTTCCTCATCGGATACTACGTCAAGTTTCTCGGGTCTCTCTTCATCATGAATTTCCTCTCATTCACAAGGCCGGTTCTCTATCAAAATGCCCTCAGGCCTCAGCCAGTAGAAGAACTACATTTATTACTACTAAGGTACTAGTACTGGGAACTGGAACATTCATGTGATTCATAAGTGTGGCTAATGTGAGCATTCATGATTTATGCAGCTTACACCAAATTCTCAAAATGAAGGCCTTCAACTTACCATCATACCAAATTTGCCTCAATATGCAAATTCATTGCAAACAAAAACACAAATGTCATTAAATAGTCTGAATCAACAAAAAGATCAAATCAAGAATCCCAAAAGCAAGATATTATCGCTAACCTTAATGACAATTAATGATCATTATTGAAAATCAAACAGTAAAAATGAAAACCGCCCAAATAACTGGATACAATCATATCTACATCTCTTCTCCATCACATTGCGAAACGAAAAATCGAATCTTGAATATCCTATAAAACAAGATCAAGAAAAAACCAACATACCTGATGCTCTTTAGATCCAATGTACACAGAACAAATGTGCAGAAAGAAACGCCCTTTATGTGAAAGAATCGAACTTTTAGAGGGTTATAAATTAGGTTGGAAGAAAAGGGCAATACTTGCTTAGATAAACTGAAAAGGTGAAAATTTGGGAAGGGCAAAACAGTTCTTGGATTGGGTTAAGAAGAAGCAAAGTATATGGTTTGTTTGTTTGGTGATATGATACTTGAATTGTGATAAGGTGAGAAGAAACTATCGAAAGGTAAGAGATTGATCAAAGGAAAATTGTTGTTTGTTCAAGTTGACAATGGATGTTTGGAATTCTTGAAATAGTGGTAGATCTGAAATATGTAGCAGCAATATGTGAGTGCCATGTGGATTTATGGAATGGTGTTTATAATGGACCCGATGTTGTGAACACGCACTTTAATGTGACCAGAAGAGATCCCTGTCGTTTGTTTTTTAAGAGCACCGATACCTTATTCAACTTCATTTCATCTCACTAGATACTTAATAATTGGGAGAGAACGATTTCAGTTTGCATCTTGTGTTGTGAGGATTCTCCCATGTTCTTGAGCATAATAATGGACTACTTTGTTTTTATTGAAGTATTCGATATACGCAACTAATTCGAACTAGTACAATTGTTTCTTTTTAGGGGCTGTGTCAGCCGAAGTATAAACTTTACGGTCACGAAACTTAAAGTTCAAATTTAACGTAAACTTAGATTCTCTTGTCAAAAAAACGTTTTTAGTTTGATTTTTAATCCGAGATATTACATGACCAAAAGTTTAAGGGCTCGACTCTTGAAAGTGGACTGATTTATTCTCTATATAGAAATTTCGAATTGTTTTAAGAGAAATTTAAAACAATTGTACATCTAAAGGAAAAAAAAGAAAAGTTACTTAAGGTAACGCAAATGTACTTGCCAACAACACTTGGTATTGTATTTGACTAGAGCTTAGATTATGGAATGTTGTATTATATTTTACGATAATGATATAAATGATAAAGATAGGAAATTTCAATTAATAGTTTAATATCTTTTGAAATTTACATTAATTTTAATTTGGTGAGTTGAAAATTTTCAACTTTACATAAAATGATGGGTCAATATTACCAAAATCTCAATTTCCATTTCCATAAGATTGAAGAGATTTTAAATTTTTGTATATAAGTAACTTTATTGTGTGTAAATAACCAAAAAGAATATACTATATTAACATTAATTTTAATATATTAACATTTATTCTAATTTAAATTCAATGATTTCTTTTAGTATATTTAACTTACTATTTATGTTGAACAGGTCAATGATTGCATAGTGCTTTGAATTAAAAAATGATAAGATTGATAGTATAAAACATAAATGTTACTAACATGTACATGTCCCGTTGGTACACAAAGGAATGAAAATAAGTAAACACAAGAGTAAAATGCTTGCAGTATGAAACCTTTGTAAGCTTCAAACATTTGTGGGCAATTAAACACCCATACCATCAAGTAATGTAATTAAGTTGGAGTAGAAGCTAATTCAAATCTTAGCGGTGCAACAACTTTTAAAAATTGTAAATGTATAAAGTGCGAAAAGTATGTAGAGAAGAAGAAAGATGTGTAATGTTGTTAAGTGTGAAATTTTAAAAATTAAACCTTTTGTTTGTATTCATTCCGGGATGCTTGCCTGCAAGTGCATGCACATAGTCAAACACACAAGTGTACATTAGTATAGATTTTTATTACTTTCTTCCTTCATATTTTTCTAATGTTATACTCCCTTCGCCCCAAAACAAATGTCATGTTTGACTTTTAAGATATTTTCAAGGTCGACTTTGACCACAAGGCTATAAAACCATGGAGGTTATACTATGTACCAATTGATGGTTGGGTGCAAATTCATGGACTGCCTCTTGAGTTTTATAACATGGGAGCTCTATCAGCTATAGGCAGGATGTGGGCGTACGGTGTGCACATTTTCGAGGTAGCAAGGGGGTAGGTATGCATGATTGTGCATGTAAATGGATACTATACAAAGCCATTAACTCCAAACATTCCGATCGGAAAGAGACTTTATACTGTCGAATATGGAGTTAAGGTTCAATTTTGTCGAATTTGTGGGTGTATTCGACATGCTCAAACCATCCGTCCTAAGACAGAGTAAAAACAGGGGCGGAATGTTTGCAGAATTGTGGAGAACAGGCCTGGAGCTAG
>JAYMSR010000721.1:0-12541 GCA_036897825.1 Plantago rigida | reverse complement strand
TTCACACCGATGCTTCGAGATGATTCTGGAGATGTAGAATTGAAAGCTACGACATGAAATGCTCACGGAGAAGGAGGTAGATGGTGTTTTGGAACCCTAGGGGAGTGGATTCAATTGGATGGGAGGTTTTGGGGGGGTAAAAAAAACGCGGGTGTTTTCTCAAGAAATGCGTATTGGCTTATCAGGGTTCATTTGCAACACGGCACTTCAAATTTGTTGCACTCCACTCATCTACGCATCTTCTTTGTTAAAAAAGAATTATTTATACTCCACTCCGTCATAAATAACTTCGTACATGAAACATATTTTATAGTTAAAATTTTAATTCATAGTTATAATTTGCCGGCCCTATCATACAATGTTGATCTAATTTTCAAATTCAAATAAAAGTTTCAATTGACGCAGGTATAATATACAATAAATTAAAGTAGTAAGTATTAAGATGTAATGTCCCAGATAAAATTCAAAGAGTTAAGGGGTTGAGGACGTTATTCATAACAAGAAGTTGCGCCTTTTTTTTGGCAATTCATCCATGAAAACTTCAAAGTTAAGTGTGATTATTAAGATGTAATGTTCCAGATAAAATTCAAAGAGTTAAGGGGTTGAGTACGTTATTCATAACAATAAGTTGCACCTTTTGGGGGACAATTCATCCATGAGAACTTCAAAGTTAAGCGTACTTACATTTGAACAATCTTATAATGGGCGACCAATTGTGAAGTTTCACGGCCGAGAAC
The DNA here is from genome assembly GCA_036897825.1 of Plantago rigida. Lineage (NCBI taxonomy): Eukaryota > Viridiplantae > Streptophyta > Magnoliopsida > Lamiales > Plantaginaceae > Plantago > Plantago rigida. The sequence goes on along the minus strand of JAYMSR010000721.1, from coordinate 11,804 downwards.
CAACCAGGGACACGAGCCATCGATACCATTATGGAAGAGTTAGAATTCGGTGTCTGGGCTTGTGGGCACAGGGACTATCTAAAGTAATGGGGCATAGACCTCCCAAAAGCTAACCCGGACGTCCAAAGGTTTCCTCGAGCTTTTCACACCGGCCCCAAAGGTCAGTTACACAAAATTTGTCATTTATAAATTGAGAGAATGAAAAGAAAAAAAATCACCCTACTATCTAACGGCTTGCCAAAACCCTTTTATTCCCTCAGTTAATCTCTCACGGTCACGGACGGTCTGAGGTCTCAAGGGATCATCTTCAACCAGTTAGAATTCTGTAAGTTTTCTAAATCAAAATTAGGGTTTATAGCATAAATCTTCGGATTAGGAATTGTAACCAAGAAAAACGACCTTTATTTGTAGCTATTGCATCCTTTCTGTATAATTGTATTGTTTCACATATCTCATGTAAAGCTCTGATTCAACCTTTTTTATTTTCCCTTCATTTCACGCATTTTCCATTTTCTGTTTCTCAGAAAGTCATTATGTGGTACTAGTACGACACACATTTTTTTGATGATCATTTTTATCAGTAATTCTGTGCAATGACTGTTTCATTTGTGTTATCTATCTGAGTATTTATGCTATCGCCGAATAAAGTTGCACACTAGAATGATTCTTTCGCGTCCAAGCATTATGGTTCTTCAATTTGGATTTAGGAGTTGATCCAGTATCTGTGGACTTACACAGCTTGTGCATTCCCTTTTTTAAATGAAAGGGATTAAGAATTAGTATTGAAAAGTTGAAGTTAGCCAAGGAAAAGATTGAATTTTCCACCCCCCGTGTTGCTGGGTAGAAATCATAGTTGCCTTTATGAGATGAAAATTGCCTCGTCACATAGGTAAGTGTTGCTTAAAGATTCAGACAACTAAGTCAGGATCATTGTGGGTAATGCGTTCTGATGGGATTCGTCAATGTGTATTGGATGTTTCATTGGGTAGTACAGAGCCACTGTTTGGGTTAGGCTTGCTGGGTTCATACTTAGATGTTTTTCTTCTGCATATGCTTAGGCTTTGATTCACTGCCGTGGTTGTATCACACAGGTTAGCATATATCTACTGATCTACATGCATATTCAAATTGTATAAGTAATAGAATGGAAGTGCAAAAAAAGAAAAGAAGTCAAAGAAGGGAGTAAAATTTCTAATTATACCACTCGACTAAACCACAAGTCACACAACCCTGTGTATTAATCCTGTCGTGTGCTGCAGTGTATTTATATATCCTGCTATGTTTATTGGTCTGACATTCTTTCTACTGTGATTTGTTTCTTATGTGATTTAGTGGTCAAGTGGTTGATGGCGAGCCGACTAACTCGTTCGAAGAGATCAGAACCTGATCCATCGCCTGAAAGTCAATCACGAGCCAAATGGACTACACCATTGACTAGGACTCTTGCTGATTTGATGGTTGAGCAGATTCAAAAGGGGAATAAAGCAAACAAATCTTTCACCAAGAAGGGTTGGAAATTTATTTGTGATAACTTTCGCATTCAAACTGGTCTTTGGTGGGACAATGATCAACTGAAGAGTCGTTACAGTACCCTACGAAAGCAGTATGCTGTTGTAACATCACTACTTATTCATCCTGGATTCAAGTTGGATGAAACAACAGGCACTATTATTGCCACAGAAGAAGCATGGGACAGATACATCACGGTAAGCTTGTTGGAATTGTATATAAGGTTTCCATTTCATGCAAAACTCTATATTAGTATATATATGTCCTGAGAGTGCCTGGCAACTTTGTTCAAGTTACTTATATTCGCTTTACTAGCTGAAATCTGAAAACCCATTTTTAAACTGTTTGCAGCTAGTGTTTGTGTTCCCCCCTGGCTTAAAGGAGGTCATGAGAAGCCTAAGCCAAGTAATCATATTTATGGTTGCCTGATTGTACCTGCCTTTCACTCCCAAATTGCCCAAAGCAACTTTCTTATTAGTATTAGTTTTATTTTCTTGAGAGACTTTAAGTCATTTCAAGTGAGTGATATAGTCTGCTTTCTCATGACTTGAGCCCATTGAAACATCATGCTAGAAAATCTATGAGCTTTATTGAATCAACTCATGTTCTTTTGCTATACAATATGGCACTGTTTGAATGCTGTACTGAAATTCAATTGTTTTCAAATTCTGCATTACAAATGACTTTTGTCCATACCTAAAGATGGTTAAATGTCTAATTCAGGACCATCCTGATGCTGAGCCCATAAGAAGTTCCTGCTGCCCAATTCACCCTAAATTGCGGACCATATTTGCAGAACCTGGAGCATGTGAAGAAAATAACGGATCAGCCAAGGACAGTGAAGGCATTCACAATACAGGTTTCCCTCCACAAAACTTAAGCACAGCAGTCGAGGAACTGTCACCATCAGATTCAGAGAAATATGCAGATTTGGGAAGTCGTAAGAGAGGCCGTCGAGGAATTGAAGATTCAATTGCTAAAGGTATACTGGAGATGGCCACTGCCAAGAAACTCAGGGCGGAAGCCATAAAGAAACATAACGATAAATTTACATTATCCGATTGTATCAAAGCACTGGACCTATTACAAGGTGTTGCTGACCAAGTTTATTTTGCTGCTTTGGATCTATTCAACAATCGTAGTGCCAGGGAAACATTTTTAAGTCTCAGAGTCGAAAAACGGTTAATGTGGTTGCAGGGTAAGTGCTTGGCCATACCAAGTTAGGAATGTATCATGTACCTTTACAGGCATGCCTTGTTTGTACATACCCCAGGCATGCATGTTTTGGTCTGTTTACCGAGGAAGAATGATATCATTCATTTACTTCTTTACATCTTAAAGATGGAATTCATGTAAATTAATGTTTTGGCCTTTTGGGATTGCTAATCCGGGACTTTTATCTGACACAATATTAAAATGTTCACTAAATATTTAGATCCCTAGTATTTGAAATACCACATTGAAGAATAAAATGTGACTTACAAAATAATTTAGTTAGCCGTTCACGCAACATACATACTTTGAAAATAATCCCATCAAACAAACTGACAATGTAGTCCTAGACACAATCCAGACTGGTAGGCTAGTCAAATTATTATAAAATTCAAGATTCTTCTAAAAAGAAAAATACACAGGTACTCTGCAATACGTCCAAAAATTTCAATAAATTTTAGAGAGCTTAAAGGGTTGAGAATGTTGCTCATAACATTGAAAATTTTATTGATAATTTAGGTTCGTATTTATATAAATTATCTGGAGACCGTCCCTCATAAAAATCATATACTGATTGACATGCAACTTAATACTTTGTTAAAGTCGAATTGTACGGTTAATCACCTCTCGCATACAATTAAATAACTATTTTAATCACATAAAATTGAGTTAATATGCACGAATTCACCTTTTAAAGGTTTGTTACATTCAGTATCAAAATTGAATACCAAATTGTCAATTATTCCTATCCAGTAAAGTAAAATCATACTTCTCCCGTTCTCCGATTCCAAGTACAGTAAAATCTTCATAAATTAATAGTCGATAAATTAAAAACACATTCTCTCTCTTCAAGCTGCAATCAGCTCGGTTGTGAACTTTGAGCCAAGGAGGACGGACAACTGAATGACCATCGGCAAGATGATTCCACCGCCGGAGAATACGTCGAGAGTACAATCAGTGAAAGCACCTCAAATTCTTCTGCGGTGGCGGAAGGGTTGTACTCTTTGATTTCATCTGTAATCACAGATTTCGATTCTGCCGCTCAAGCCACCTCTCGTAGCCAAGAACACCTTTCCTCTTCACTCGATCGTCTCACTGCAGGTTCGCGGCCGATATTTACTCTCCTTCCACTTCCTTTACCTCACTCTATCTACTAGCACCATAGTAATTCAATTGCGTGTGATTGATTCAGTTTGTCTGTCTAATTTTAAGCGTATGCTTTTTCCTTATATGCAGCTACTGAATGAATATGTTTATTTTTTTGGTCATGTATTGGAAAGGATAATTAACTAATCAAAATGATTGTTTACTTTATTCGGTCAATTGTTAATTTGTTAGTATTGTCATCCATTCATAATCCATATCATTGTTTGGGTTTGGCGCATAGGTATCTGAGTTTGGTATTTTGCACGTTAGTCACAAAGAATTATATACGTTTCTCATGGATTATGTCATCCACTGGCTGCATTGCAATCTTTATCACTCCGGTTGAAAAATAGGCTATAATCAACCTTCAAGTGGATGTTAGTAGTGCCATCTGTGAGGTTTTCAGCCTCAACCTGGGGTTAATCTTTCAGATAGGATGTGTCTCTTGCCTTTTGCTCTATTAGCTTAAATAGACTACCAGCCCCTCTTCACGACAGCCTGTAATGGTCCATTTGCTATTCGGATAGTATGCACTTGTCAGTGTTCACTTATTGACCATTACCAAACCAAAGTTATTCTTTTTTTTCTTTTCACCAAAGGTCTAATTGGTTGGGTTTAGGTGGATACTGTTTCAACAAGAAAATGTATTTAATCGTCATGTGATCAGTTATTAATCAATAAGAAAGCTAGTTGGAGTAGTTTTCACGTGATTACTTGGGTTTGCCAGTCCCTGATCAAAGAATATCAAAGTCCGCTACTGTACTTTCATTGCTGTCCTGTTTTGTTAACAAAGACATAAAGCAGCATGGAAATAAAGCAGCATGGCTTCTTTCCATGTGATTTTTTGGGTTTGGTGAGGTTCTTCATTATGCAGTCATACAAATTGTAGTACCATTAGGTGACAATGGAGATGAAAGAAGCAGCTGAACTTCATATTTTCCTATTTTGAGGCCATTTGTCTCTCAGTTCCTTGTATACCAGAAATCCCTAAATAATTACTGCCTAACATCTATATTTAATGGAGATTTTAGTTCGGCTCAAGCATTTTGTATTTCTTTTTCATACCAAGCTGGCATGCCCAACAATTTCTCCTGGCATTTCTTATAGTACTTTCTTATTAGCTTAAATTCATCTGTGTTTCCTTTTTTTTTCCATTTAGTGGCAGATCTAGGTTTCTTGTTACGTTACCTTACAAGTTTTTGGGAAATATATTCAAACTATTTAAAAAACCTATATATTTGTAGACATATGAAATAATATAAATTCACTGTGAAACAAGTTAAACCGGTATAACTATGAAATAATACATGAAAGATGAGCAGCATGTGCTTCTATTTATGATTAATCCAATTTGCTTTTATATGCTCTCATTTGTCGAAGGGTGCAGAGATAATCTTTCAAATTAATTTAATTACTCATTTAATTTTCAGAACTTGACAAGTTGCTGGAAGATGCACCATCACCCTTCATAATGCAGCACGCCACAAGGATTTCTGGTGTTAGGAAACGGGTGAAAGCATTAAATTCAGTATTAAAGTCTATACAACGGCGAATTGACAACATGGACCGGACGCTTTCAGTCGGATCAGTGCCTGGTAAATTTTCCTTCTTTCTGCACTTACATTTTGATTCTGTCGTCACCGGTAAAATGTTTTGGTGCAAAGGATTCTCCACCCACTTTATGCTTCCACATCAACATGCATTGTCACTTCTGTAAGTGTTTGCATTACCCAGGACTTCCCAGGACATAAGTCTGCCAACAGAATTAGTAGTAGATGGTTCTTAGGTTTATTCATGTGATTCTTTCGTTTTTTTAATTAACTGCAGGAACTCCTGTAAATTCACTGGTACAGTTTGTATGTGTACTTTCAGGATATACTTTTGGTACTATTACAATTTTCAAGTTGCAAATATTTCCGATTCGCATTAAAATAGTATCTGCTACCTTTAAGAGGCCTTACATGTGTCTTTGGAATTATATTTAGGGACGGAAAATTTGGCAACATAAAGCCGTTGGGGAAATCAACATGCTCCGAGGTACTATCTTCGGTGCCTTCACTTTTCTAATGTTCAGATGATGGTAGTTTTTTGGAATCAACGGTGGTTGATAGTGATGTAAAATAAGTAAAGGAGCTGATTGTTTGTATATGGCCAAGTGAACCTGGTCGAACCACCCCCATATTTATGTTTGCTGAAGTATTTGGTGTTTTGTGTGTGTGTGTGTGTCTCCGTCTCAGTTATATTGACTGCTCAGCTAATGGTATGGAGGGATGAAAGAGCTTTCTTCTTAGTTGAAGTTGAACTTGCTTTACACATGCAATTCTCAATTTGTGAAGCATTATGCGAAACAGAGTTCTGATGTCGTTTACTGCCCATTTTCCAGTTAAGTGGATGGACGTGTATATGCAACCCGTTGAGTGCCCAATTCATGCTCTACTTTTTCACTGCAGTATCAGATGTCTCTACGGCATGGAGAAACTGTTGATTTTTTGAAGATTGTATTTTTTATTTTTTATTTTGGGTTTCACAGTTTGTAAGATCTTATTACACTAACCTAAATTCAATTATGTTCTTGTTTTTTAGAGCTAGCATAAACTACTACACAACAGGCTCTGTATTCTCTAAAAAATGCACCTGTCACAAAATCAAAATCAAAATGAAAGTTGACAGCACAAAACCTACACTTGCACTGCACTGCACATATCTCTAATTTGTACCCTGAAGTCGGACTCAAGAATTGGCTTTACAGTCGCCATAAATTGAAATGTGAATCAAGCAATTTTTGTGTCAATCACATACCAAAAGTGTAATCTAAGTGCCATAAAAACAATCAATGAATATACCTTGCGGTTTACAAAAACTGCTTTGTATATATGTTTCCGAGTATTCAAGTGCTTGGCGGAGTTTCCAAATAAAATCCTTTGAGAGTCCCTTGATTTGAAGCATAATGAGTGAATGTAATGTAGCACAAGGAAATACTCATTCAGAGAAGCTGAAATTTGTCGTTCACAAACTTTTTTATAGAAGAGAGAATGTCAGCTTGCTGATGCTATTACTGTACAACAGTCTACATTTCTCAGCAAAGAAAATGCATACATGAGGAACCCACATTTTGTTCTAGTAAAAGTATTTAGATGATACATCAAGCCCCTGGGTTCTACACTCTAATCCAAGAGCAGCAAGTTCAATACAAGTTTCATTTTTCGGTACAAGAACTGGCAGCCCTAACCTTCAGCTACTAATCGCGTTACATCTCATGCTACGGACGGTAAGAGTCAGTCAGCCTGAGAGAGAAGCATGCTGTCATCCAGATTCATATTTGCAGACGGACGCCATGCGTGTGAATATGCCAACATCACATTATGCTTCTCATGATATGGGAGACGAGTTAGCAGACAATACAAGTTCTACCTATTCGGATAGGTGTTCATTGTTTGAAGGTCTATGTTGTTGGATGACTAGAACAGAACCACTAAGATCGAAATCCGATGAAGCTAAGAGATCCCCTACTTTACCAAGCTCAGGACATTCTTCCCAGTCACTCATACCTGTAGTTAGCCCTGAGTGCCCTCTTGCTCCTTTACCAACTATAAACATCGAGTACATATCCGCCATGTCTTTCAGAGCAGATGCCGTCTCTGCACCGTTCTCCACGTGCTTCTCTACATATCCAACTTGTCCTGTTGTAACATAACTGTAAACCAAAGATGTTATCAGAACAGTATATGTGTTTGTTTTTACAGAATAAATGTCTCAGATGAAGGCATATGCTTACTTGTTATAGAAGTCCGTCATTATTATATTATCAGCGTCAGCTTCAGTCTCAGCACTTGATATCGCCATCAAGACATTTTCTTCCTTCGGCCCGATATTGACATCTAAAGTTTGAGTTTTCTCAGAAGTATGGCGAAACCTTATTACCGTGAGGTTTACATGATGGTGCATCCCAAGACGCTTACTCAGCCCTAATGCTTCACGGTCATCCGGTCCACCAAAAAACAATGTAGCTACATGTTGCAGTGATTCAGAATCAGTTGCATACGAAGATCCAGCAGTGAGTCCACGATCTACTAAAATAGCAACTGTGCCATTAGCGTGGCGAAGGACTTTCTGGTTCGTAGTCCTTATGCCTTCCTTTCCACTTTCGAGCTTGCCGTCGATCCTCTGGTGCTTATGGAACGGGAGGATTATAACGGATGCTCTTATATCCTCAGAAAATTCACACACATCTGCATACATACTAGCGAAAGGTGAGACGACTTTAACTTGATGAATCATCACCCCAGTGTCAGCAGCAAATATGTCTACTGCTTCATTGATTTCCACCACTTCATTGCCGCCATAGTCATCATCATCACTGAGTTCATCTTCTTCTTTCTGATGGTACAGCAAATTTGTTTTGCTTTTCTCTGGGAGCTCAATCAGGTGCATAAGGTAAGGAGTGATGGCAACATCTTCGATACCTTTACATGTTGCGATTAGGCCGATCATTGTTGACACAGGACGAGGACCGTATACACAGGCTAACAGCTTTAGTTCACTCTCAGGGGATTGAAATTCAAAAGGTATATGCTTATAACCCAGAATATCACTTTCTCTTCTTACCATAAGAGCTATTATAGGTCCCCATATTAAAGAGTTGATTACTACTGTTGCAATCATCAAATTGTAGAATACTTGGCTAGACTTGACCTGCAAACAATATTTTGTTTCATTGTAAGCTTCAGTATCTCTGTAACAAGCAATGCAAGAAACATGAATGCATAAGAATCAGGGATAACGGTTCACGAGAAGCTTACATTATCCTCAAGGCCAGCTGTTAGAGCTAGCAAGTCGACATGGCCTTTCAAGTTCATCAAGAAAGCAAGAAGAACTCCTTCATTCAACGGAATTTTTAAGTGACAGCAAGCAAGTAGTGTACCGGTGACTTTTCCACCAATACTAAGCAGGATAACTATCGCAACTGTGAAGAAATTACGAAAACCGTTAATCAGAGTTACGTCCGCCTTGAATCCAGCATAACCAAAGTATATTGGTAATATGAAGTTGTGGACTGAGTACGACAGCTTGATCAAGAGCGTACGAGTTGCTTTGCCGCCTCTAGGAAACATTGAACCCATGAAGAAACATGCAATAATGCTACTGAATCCCATAGTCTCAAGAGCTGTTGCAGCAACAAACACAATAGCTAAAAGAACGAAAATTTCAGCGTTTTTTAGGTACTTCTGATCTCGGTTCCTTCTATTTAGCCAGTTTGCAAGATGTATGTTGGCGATAATTACTGCTACGACAATGACAAGGCAGATGAACCCTTTGAGCCACGAAAACGACTCGTATTTTTCTTTGTTTCTTGAAATTATGATCAACAGAACCACTGCATACATATCAGCGATTAATGATGAGGATATGGCCAGTCTCCCTATATCAGAATTCGCAAACCTGAGATCCTGTGCCAGGCGAGCCATAAAAGGTGCTGCGGTATTGGATAGAATTACTGCTAGCGTTAAAGCCATCATGACGCCGGAACCATGACCTCCAGTCTCTCCATATATGAAAGAGGTAACAGATATGGCAAAGATGGTGCAGATTAAACTGCTTCCACAGGCAATTGTTCCTGCTACGCGTAAGTTACGCCTCAGATAAGGAAAATCCGTCTCCAGCCCCATCAGAAACATGATGATGATTCTAGCATATAATTGCATTGTTTCATAGTAACCAACAGCTGAACTCTGGAAAAAGAAAAGACTAACTTTGCTAAAATGTGATAAACACGAAGGGCCTAGCACAAATCCTGCCTGCATTTCATGAGCAATAGCAAAGATGACAATGTCAGAGAACATTAAGGTATGTTGAAGCGAAACACAGGAACTATAGTTGTTCTTCATTAGACATAGAGGATGTTTGGAGAGGCTTATATAAGCACATGAGGGAACGCTTCTGCAGCTTCATGCTTTCTATGCAGAAGCCATAAAGTATTGTTTTTTGGAAACACTGCTGGTGTATAACAGTATAAACCAACAAAAGCCGGCATGAAACATCTATTGCATAATAAAATCTAGCAATCTCAATACCCTATTAGCACAAAAAACTGTAAGAACATGGATGGCTAAAGTCTTAGCTATTTCTTGAGGAAAACTCCATAAAAATCCCGAACCAAAATCTTTAATTTTCCAACATTCTGAACCTTTTCATGATTACAACATAGCAGTTCACAAACAAAATCTTATTCTTTTTCAAAGAAGATGCTAATTAAAGATTGATTGACACCAATATACATTAGGCTGAAAACATACATGTATGTGTGCTTTGAGACGTACTTACGAGAATTTGCGCGACAGGTGTGGGCTGGCCTAAGGGCTTGAGAAGGATTTGAAAGAAATGGGAGATCACAAGCAGGCAGGAAACCTGCGTCCCCATGGTAAGAACAGGGTTGAAAAATTCTCCATTGATGAGGCAAGCCCCTTCATCCATTATCTCAGAGGCCTCCATAAAAACCCAAAAACGAAATCAAACGTAACAACAGAATTCTGAGATGATTGTTGATTAGTACATGAATGAAGCCTGCATGCATGCTTTCTTCTTCTTCATTGTTCCCTCAAACTTTTTCTTTCTGCAAGCCAAGAAGATAAAATTAAGTTTGCTACTTTTAGGGGTTAATAATGAAAGGGAATCTTGATGGCTTTTTCTTTTTCTTCTTTCATGAAAAGAAATGAACAAGTTTTGCTCAAATGGTTTCATACCCTATTTAGTGAATGGATCCCCATTGTAAGCGGATTAAACAGCAGCACATTTTCTAAACAAGATAGTCAATTCTTTGAAAGATTCCCACGTTTTTTTGTGATCGATGGAATTTGATCTCGTGCTTGGCTGCATTTTAGACTACACAAAATCATTTGACCTTTTGACTGAATAAGTTCATACTTGGATTATTAACTACTCCATTCGTCTATCATATCTTCCAATTTCTTATACTCCTCCATCCAAAGTGTTCAATACAAATGTCCAATTTCTTATACTCACACCATCTAAGAGTACTTCATACGGTATAGTTGGTGTGTAGTTTTATACAAAAATTTAAAATGAGTGATAAAATATAAAAAGGTGGAGAAAAGTTTAATTTTTGTGGGACATATTGTAATTTTAGTATGATGATAGTACATTCTTTTATTATTTGTTAGGTATAAAATATATATTTTTTTAATAACGTATAAAGTTTTATGTGACAACTAATAATATAAATGTATGAAGTTATACAGTATTGTATTGTGGAGAGTACAATTTAGCATCCATATAGACATGTCCCACTAGTATCATTTACATTACATATTAATATCCATATCTAAAAGTAAATGTGCTTGTCAGGGATGAGGGAGTAGCTTGTATGTATAATCTGCCTCAAATGGCTTATTTAAAAATTATCTAGAGTATCATTTCTCAATTTTAGATATATAATCAACTGCCTTACCAAACAAAATTTCAAAACCTAAAACTCAAATCAAGAAAAAATATTCAAAAATCATGTTCTTCACATGCTATGACTGCTCAATGGTGTTCCCATCTTTGTTCACCACTTTCATTCATCTGTGTAAATTAATAATAACGGCAGATAAATTCATCACATATTCAAAATAAAAATAGCAGGAAATTTCACTTGTAGTATGATATCTGTAGTTGGAGGGTATGGTTTTGAGCCTTTAGCCAGTTAGCTGGTAAATAAGGAAAAAAGAGAACAAAAACTTTACTGTATACTATATTGTCCTCTATTAACAAAGATAGAAAATTGTCCATCTCATTTTGCTGTGTACAAATTTTACACTGTCCAAACTCGTTATCGACAATTAATTACTCCGTCATTGAACTCCATCTCGCATAGCAGGAAATACAAAATGCACAACAGGTCTTGAATGCACTATGAGAAGGAGAATCTAGAAAAGAGA
>JAYMSR010000720.1:0-12548 GCA_036897825.1 Plantago rigida | reverse complement strand
CCGGAGCCGACCGCTCCGGCGACCGCTCCCATAGTGGATAGCCTTAGGCCATGGATTAATCACTTGACTATGTTCCGTCATCCAAAAATAAAAACCTTAACTATGTTCACTAGTTTCCTCATAGCTAAAGTATAATTTTCTTGCCGGTTCCTTTGTTTTCCTATTGACAATTAATTCTTTATTCGTTTTATACTTGATGAGATAGGTCAGTGCCTCTTATGAGCAGGCTCTGATGGATGCACGCAAGAAGATTGAGCTTGAAATGGAACGATTTAAGATATGTGAAAAGGAAACTAAGACAAAAGCATTCTCGAAAGAAGGCCTTGGCCAGAAGCCTAAAACGGTTAAACTCACACTGCCCTGTTCGGTTTCTAGCCATTTATAGTCTCTTATTGTTGTATTTTCCTTCAAAACAATAAATCATGGTGAGATTCAGTCAGGGTGTGGAAACTGAAAAAATATATTGAAAGTGGTATCATTTGGGAGTAGATTTAACAGTGTCTGGGCTTGCTTCTTTTTTGCAATTGGGAGAAATAAAAGCTTCTCGCTTTCCTGTTGTATGGAAAATTCCTCTTATCACCTTATATGGTTTATGTAGTTGCATAAAATAAAGGTTTACAAGCATGGTGATTTGGCTTGCACTTACCGGCTTCTAACGTGAAGATACGTGTATTCTGTTTGATGTAGGATCCAAAGGAAAAGGCTAAATCTGAGACAAGAGATTGGTTGAATAATGTGGTATGCATATCAAAACTTTTTTTTTTAATCTTCTCGTAAACTTGATGTTACAATAGTAAAGAGACTATCTGGCATGACACTCTCTCATATGATAAAATATCTCCAGATTCGATCTTCTTAATTGAGTTATTTGTGTCTTAGTATATATATTATTCTATTATTCCTTATGGACTGGAGCATAACAAGTGAAGCTGATTGATTCAACACACTTGGTGATTTTGTGTTTATATCACGTCATCTCATGCCTGCTAATGTGAAGAAACTTTATTGTGGTACTTAAGACTTGCTCTCCTACGGCTTTGCATGGCCAATAGTCATACATAGTTTATTAGTGTTCCTCTAATTTTTCTAGAAGAATGCATGTGACTTGTTTACCACTTAAATCTCTTTACTATAAGTCTATGAATTCTTAGCCCTCTGCCAGTTCCTGCCTTTTCTTCAAGTAAATAATTTCCTCAATCTTCCCCTATAGTCCTTGAGCTACCCCTAAAGGAGCTTCACTAAACTCTTTTGAAATCAATTCCTAATTTCATTTTTCCAAAACTTGCTCCCAGTGGGTCCAATGTTATTAATCATTTCTTAAAAGTAGCAAACACTTAGTCAAATGCCTTGAGGCCTTACAGTGACTAGATAACTCATGTGGTTACCTCCTAAATTTTTCTTAGGACCATCCTGATAAGTTTAATAGCTATTTTAAAGAAAACACTCTCCTCTTCCTCCATTTTCTTGTCAATAGCTCACTCTTATTCTACTCTCATGCTAGGAACCATTATCAAGGGACCTTTCTATTTTTCAAAATTAGCAAGGGTGGGTAACAGTTCCAATCTCTCTTCACTCATATGCTTGAGAAATCAAAATGAAATTGTGGTGAAATGATGATTTTTGAAGAAACATGCAATCCGCTTTTAAGGTGTCTATGGTATGTGTTGTGATACTGGGATTGTTGGTGTCTTGTATGACAAGAGTGAAAATGGTTTGTTGTATGTCAAACTGAACTTGTCAACTCATAGGATTCTTCCACCCCTTAGTATAAAATGCAAATGGGTATGAATTCGTGATCCTTTGATACTGAAAATTTTACTGGCTGTGCTCAAAACAATAAGGGAAAATTTCCAAAAATAATCAACCAAAAACGAATTATGCAGATTTACACAGAAATCTAGTTGTTTCAGGGATTGATGTCCTCTAAAAAAAGAAGAAAGAATAAAGCTGGTCACTGTTTGTTGCATTCTAAATGTAACTTTTGTAAATGAATTTTCTTAATGCACGCTGAAGCATTATCTGTATATTCCAAATGGGGATATATTACTATCTTTTCTGGTTAACATTCATTTTAGCTTGCATGCTCTTATCAAGATGCTTACATTGCTGTTGGAACAGGTCAGCGAGCTGGAAAATCAGACTGATAGCTTTGAAGCTGAAATGGAGGGCCTTTCCGTTAGGAAAGGGAAGATAAGACCTCCAAGGCTGGTACTTTGGATAGAAGAATTATCTTAGTCCTGTTTTTGTATTCATGGGTAGTACATTTATTGATGAACCTTTCTTATGTAGACACATTTGGAGACATCCATCACTCGGCATAAGGCTCATATTATGAAGTTAGAATTGATTCTAAGGCTGTTGGACAATGATGAGCTGAGCCCAGCGGAAGTTAACGACGTAAAGGATTTCTTGGATGACTATGTTGACAGAAATCAGGTGTTCTCATGGGATTGGATTATAGTATTTGCTCCATATGCTATTTGGTTTACAGTTGCCGCATTGATTCTTACTGCATATGGCCTCTCTAACAAGTAATAACAGCTTGCTAAGAGTTTTGTTCTTGTAATTTATAGGACGACTTTGATGAATTTAGTGATGTTGATGAGCTGTACAGCACGTTACCTCTGGATAAGGTGGAGTCACTCGAAGATCTAGTTACAATTGTCCCTCCAAGTGTTGTTAAGGTAAATACAACCCCCACCCCCCTTGAGTCAATTTATTTTTGTTACTTTGGTCCTCTTTTCTAATGGTGTGTGACAGTGTCAGTGTATCTGTTAGAGGACGGGGTGGTGGTGGTGGGGTTGCGTGTATGTGTCTATAAATAATAGGATTTGTAAATGTTCGTCGGTTTCTTTACGTTTCATTTGTTAGGAGTTCTGTTTCTACAGTTGGTCAGCGATGTCCTCATAGATTTTTTTTGTTTCTTTTGAATTTTAAGATGGGAATAAAATATTACATCAGATACATGATCCTAATTTTATTATGGGCAGGGCATCAGTACTACAGGTGCAGTTTTAAGTACGAAAACTTCACAGGCTGTCACACCTGCACAAGTTCCAGTACGTTGCATGATGAACTCGGCCTTTAACTTGTTTATTTTGGTTTCTTATTTGAAATACTATTTCTCTATGTTAAATGCTCATGTGTGTGAAATGTCTCTGCTATGACTCTAAATTAATCCTATACTTTCCAGCCAACAGCATTAACTTCGATGCAGCAGGTTGCTTCTGCAAATGACCAAATTGACGAATCATCTTCTCAGGACACTAATTCTGATTCAGTTCCAAGAACCCCACCTCCTAAAAGTAGTGCTCTCAGTTTTTCTGTACCACAGACACCGTCAGCAAGTCATGCTGTGCCTGGTACGGCAACTTGCTCAGCTCTTACTCTGGATCACTAATTGATCCCTTGTATTTTTGTGTTTGAGCTCCTTTCTTTCTACACTTGGTAATCTGGCTTCTCTGATCACTTCAGCTCCAGTAACTATTCCGCCTGCTATAAAAGAAGAAGATTATGCTGGGCCCAAGTCCTCACCTGCTCTTCCCGAGTGTGGAATTAACATAATGAGTAGAGGCAGCTTGACTAGTCCCCCATCTACTGCCGTTCTTCCCAGTACTGGCAATGCAATGTCCGGCAGTGACACACTTGGTGTTGCTCCTTTGGCTTCTGAAATGGCTAAAAGAAACATGTTGGGTTTTAATGACCGATCAGAGAGTAACAGTGTGCGACAGCTTGTATCCCCTTTGAGTAACAGAGTTATGTTACCACAAACATCCAAGGTTAGTGATGGATTAGGCTCAGCCGAAGGTGAAAATCTTCCTGATACTGCAAGCAGCAGCAGCAGCAGCAGGGTTCTTACGCCACCTGTGGCTTCTGGCACACCCTGGAGGCCTGGAAGTCCGTTTCAAAACCAAAATGAAGTGGTATGTGATATTCTTTGTTTCCAAGTTGTCTGTGATACTTGCAATCACTCGTGCACCGACTTTGACCAGATCGAAATCAGGGAAGATCACATTCATTTTAGAAAATTATAATACACTAGATTAATAAGAAAGTCCAAAAAGTACAACAATAATGAAATTTCGCAATTAGTCGTAGAAATTGAAACACGCCTGCATCAGTTAAACATATTGATTGAACTCATAGTAACACAGAATTGTTGGGAAAGATAGGAGAACAAAATAACTATGGGAGAGAGTTGAGAAATTATTTTAGGAGGAAGTAGATATTTTGGGGGTGAAAGATGAAGTTATGGAGGTGGAGTATTTAAAAAATTAAATTCGATTCGAAAGAGCAAGTAAAAGCATGCAAACAGTAAGATCTTCCAAAATCTCACCTTTTACAATTATTTTTTAATTTTTTTAGACTGGAAAAAAAATTCCATGTGTTTTAGCCACTGGAATGTGTCTTTCCGGGTGATGCTCTGGCTAATACACATTAGCCATCGTCTCCAGCAATATTGATGCGCTGCTGGGGATTGTCTAACTGCTATAACACAGAGGGAAAAGAACAAGGGACCGTTCCTGCTTAATTGATGCCTCTGGCGAATTATATGAATCCAATTATCAGTCTGAAACTCTCATAGTAGTAAATCAGCTGGACACATTTCTTCTTATAACTAAATTTTTCAAGCAAATTCAAAAGGAAGGGTAACAATCTCATAGGCTTTAGCCATATCAAGGTTACCGTCTGTCAATCTAGTGCTAGAGCCACCATAATGTTTCTCATATTATTCTTCCACTGAAAAATGCATTTCGTGGTGTTTATCAATATGTCAAGATAGAGGCAAGCCTTTCATATAACATCAGGGTAAAATTTATAACTAGTATTGGGAAAACTTACAGTCAAACCCCTCCCATGGCAAGCGACTGTTGTCATTATAGGGGATTATGATAGCGGCAGTGTTATAGCGGATAGAGAGTTTCATCAAGCCACGAGAACCCATACTTTCCACACTTGATTAATTATCTTGAAATAATCTTACTGTGTTGATTAGGCTCCTTTTCGTGGAAGAACTGAGTTTACTCCTGATCAAAGAGAAAAGTTTCTGCAGCGACTTCAGCAGGTACAGCAGCAAGCGCAGGCAAATCTTCGAGATGTGCCTTCTGTTGCTGGGGGCCAGCAGTTCTTGTCACAGGAAGAGAGCCCTCTGTCGCAGCAGGTAATGTTTTTCTCTGTTGTTTACATGAGTGTTTTGCTCCTTCTGCATGAGTTAGAGGTGGACCGACACGTGTTCCTATCTCTGCGTGGTTTTTTTTTTTGGCTCATATAGCCTACTCCATGTAATTGGGATAAATGCTTTGTTATTGTTGTTGGTTTTGTATCATATGTATCTGTGAACCGCTATTTGGGCATTTGATTTTTCTTTCTCTTTATATTATGTCTGAACTTGACATTCTATAAACTCTAGGCAATATCGAACTCTTTTGACCGAGAACTTCGTTTAGATTATATTCTGTTGAAAGAGAGAACCTCAGCCATGAATGTTGAGCATTCCCTGCATTGTTTTGGTTAAGGCAGGAAGGATGAATGAAAGGGTTTAAACTCGTTGAGTACTTTGGAAAAACACTGAGAATTGAAAATTGGGAGCTGTTCTTTTTGTGTCGCATCCAAATTTAGGGAGATAAATAACCACCACCCCTATACTTGCACTTCGGCCTTCTCCAGTTTTTTAATGCATCATAGTGTTGCAACTGACACCCATACGTCATTTGTGTGCAATTGAGAGACTAATACTCTCCACATAAGGTTCCCACTATTACATTAGTCTATCTATCTTTTCTTGTTCTGTTACAGCAAAAGTTCTTTGAATTGTCCATGGTCTTAAACATGTTGGACATTAACTCTCCCAGTTCAATGCTCAGAGTACATCTGGCTCAATGGTGATTCCAGTCCAAGCTCTAGGATTTAACAATGTTGCATCATCTGCTCCACCACAGCCACAACAGAGTGCAATTCAGCAACCATCGAATCAGCAAATCATGGCCATGACGTCAATGGAGGCTGGTAATGTTGCTCCCTTTTTATGTGCTGTAATTCTCAATTAGACTTGTGGCAGAATATACATAGCATCTGATCTGTGGAGCTTTAAGTGTTCAGCTGTAAGCTTTATCTGCATGTTTTGGAGTAGATACACATAAAGATGTCAAAGTACACACAGAAATATGTCTTTCAAAGACACAAAAGAATGTGAGGGAAGTGAAAATAGTAAAGCTTTGCGATTAAGTTGCTGCTTTTCTCTGTTTGGGTAAATTAAGTGGTGTTTGCAGTAGCTTCCAGTTTTCTATACTGTTTCAACAATTGATCTCAAAATGTTGAAATAAGCTCGTGATTACCCACCTATCCAAAACCAGATTTCCAGTTTGAACAGGGGGCAGATTAATCTGGGATCTTCCAAAACACTGAAAACTGAGGTGCAGTCTCTTTAGATCGTAGCTGTAATGTGAACTACTTGAAACAGTCAATAAAAGCGTTCAAATGGACTAACAATAGCAGTGATTTTAGGAATAAGCCAGTCTGCCACATAGTGTTTATTAACAGTCACTCGGTCAAAGTATTGAATGGGTAAGTTACTCAACAAATAAGCCTTTTAGATTCCAAATCTCGTGCATAATACCGTAAGTTTATTTCATCCAATAGTTTATTCGCATTATAAATTTATGATTCTGTGATCTAAAGAAAGTGACCAAGTTAGCAACTCAGAGAGGCGCACATGTGGTTAATTGTGCCATCAGGAATCCTTATCAATATATGAAAAAAAAACTCATTTAAGTATCCATTCAGATATATGTAAATTTGATGAGAATACGTAAAGAAGGTGAGCTGCAGCGAAGAAGTTTCTCTATTTTCAGTCTCTTTGCCTTATTGAATTATAGAATACCAGGAAGGAAATAAGAAAAGCAACCTTTCTCTCAGAAACAATACTCCGTCTGTGAATTTTAGGATTGACTTGCCTTTCTGACTGTCAAACACTCAATACTTTTGGCTGGTTAGAATAGATTTTTCTTTCCCTGGGAATTTGTTTTGTATTGATTTACTTCTAGCCTTAGAATTTTGCCTGACAGCAGAACTGTCGAAAGAAATCTGTCTGATGTGTTAAGATGTTGGATACAGCATGGCAGGCCATGCATGTAGTGTTTGAAATCATGAGTGCATGAGAATCTTCTGTTCAATTTTGTAAATTTACTTCAAAATCATTTATTCCAATTCAATGATCAAATGGACACGGATGTGCAGAAACTGGCCTTGCAAAAGTTGACGTTTTACAGCAGCCACAGTCCCTTAAGGAAGACACATCTAGAGAATCTGGTCCAAGCTCTGGGCCCTGGAAGAATCACACGCCACAAGACGACTCAAAAGTTTCTTACGTGCTAGACAGTACTGTATGTATCAGATATCTGTCCAATATTCATATTCCATTTCTGTATTTATGTCTCTACCCCTTCTAGTAAGAGACTCATTGTTAGGAAAATCTTCATGGTATATGTTTTTGGCCGGAGAGCAAGTCCTAAAGGCAGTTAGTATCACTCTAAATCATCTTCCTTTCTGAATTCAGAGTTTTAATCACAGTCAGGTTGTTTTCCTACTTTTGAATTCCTCACTGGAAGTTCATGTGCTGTTTAAGCACACAATCAGAATCATTACATTCTTATCGGAGTTATTGCTAAGGATTAAGTTGTTAAATTGATCCTTCAGGAATCGGACCATCTTACAGCATTAGGTTCTTTCTAGGGAGACTCTTTTGCTAATATTAGCCATAGATAATGACAGTTAGCTATAGTTTATGTGGAGTCAAGAGTGAGGAAGGTGAGACTTTTGGCGTGAATCAACGGTAATAATATGGAATTAAGAGGGCAAAAAGGCAAAATATTATTTGTTTTGCAAATAATAAATAAGCCAAAACTTCATTTATTTAAGACTGGAGGGAGTAGTACCTAGTCTTGTAAAATCATGTTCATAGTTAATTATCTCTGACATCATTTATGTGATTATCGAATTCTTGTTTACAAGCAGGCTGGAGCCACTGATAGCTCGCTTACAAGGGACATTGGCTTATCTCCCGGTGAACCTTTGCAAACCAATCAGTCCTCTGGAAATCTTGGCGTCATTGGTAGAAGAAGTGTATCTGATCTTGGTGCAATTGGTAATAATATCAATGCATCAACGGGCAGTTCTGAGGGAACTCATGATCAGTTATACAACTTACACATGCTTGAGGCTGCTTTCTATAGACTTCCACAACCCAAAGATTCTGAACGTCCAAAGACCTATGCTTCTGTATGTGGTGCGCTTATTCTTGACTTTGTTTCCCAGCATTTTGATATTAAGTCTCACTGCTTTCTGGATCTAATTGCAGAGAAATCCAACTGACACTCCTATGAGCTATCCTCAAATCCAAGCACCCATTGTCAACAATCCTGCCTTCTGGGAACGGCTTGGTGCAGATACCTATGGCACTGACACACTCTTCTTTTCATTTTACTACCAACAGGTCATTTTGCAACCTATTCTTTTAAAAAAAAAAAAAGGGGTGCAACACGAGGAGTTCATGATGTTCTGATGCTAACTCTTACACTGCAGAGTACTTATCAGCAATACCTGGCTGCTAAAGAATTGAAAAAGCAGTCTTGGAGATACCACAGAAAATACAACACGTGGTTCCAACGGCACGAGGAGCCAAAAGTTGCCACAGATGATTTTGAACAGGGAACCTACGTGTACTTTGATTTCCATATTGCCAGTGATGAACAACATGGATGGTATGTTCTTGTCATTTTGTCTCTGTGTTTTTCTTGATTTGATGTTCTAAGCCCAATTCCGAAAAGGACTCATCTATTGTGCTTTCAATCATGCCTGGAAATTGGGCTTCTATTTTATTGTAGCTAAATTAACCCACCATACACATGATACTTTGTCATAACACCTTGTTGTAATACGTTGTCAAATGCAACTGATGAACAAAAAGGGAGTCTTCTTCTTTCTTGGTCTTCTAATTCGAGTGTAGAAAGGTAGTAGTGTCTGGGCAAGTAGGTGTAGAGATTACAAATTCATTAACATCGTGCCTTTACCCGTTCAGTTATCACTTGTTTATGCATATGCTATAATTGCTTTACAACTCCCTTAACGTTTCATTATTTGATGCTGAATCAACATTGGGCTTAACCTAGGTACATAATTTCCTCATTTCCCCATTATATCGTATTTGGCTCACGCCCTCAGCTACTAATGTGTATCTTCCAATCGAACAACACCCACCACAAGTTTCTTAACATATAGCCCATGATCTCAATATCTAGGGTATTGTTCTAAGGAAACTTGATATGAATACCTACAAACTCTAGTTGGTAGTCTCTTATCCTTTCATTTGTATGTTTTGCATGGCAAATACAAATAAAATTTACTCTGTTCTCGGTAGAGATTCCTTGTTTTGCTGAGCCCTGTCTATTTGTGTTCTGTTCAGGTGCCAGAGAATCAAGACCGAGTTCACGTTTGAATACAACCATCTTGAAGACGAACTAGTAGTATAGGACAACCTAACCAGATCCGTACAGTATGTCCAGTTTGCAATTTCAAGGCTCATATTCAGGTTTTATGAGACACTTTTGGAATAATGTCCAGTTCTTTTGGTATATATAGTTTCTGGCAGAGCTATTTATACAAATTTGCACAACTAGGCTGTCTCGTACGAGTCTCAGTAAATTAAGCTGGCTCTCGTTTTGTTGGTGCCGAGTTTTCTCAGTCAGTAGTTGGTTTCTTGATCTGAAGGTCATTGAATTTGTTTTCAGTTCGTTTCTTTACTAGACTTTGACTAGATCATTTCACTTAGATGGGTGCAGATTATAGAAATACAATTTGAGAGTGTAGAATGTAGGTGCATTGAAGTACTAAATTTTTCTCAAGTTACTGAGTAAAATATGTGAAGTTGAAAAGAGACATTGGTCTCGTGGTCTCCCTGTATGTATAATGAAGGCACACATGCAATCAGGACGAACCCAGAATTTCTAAGTTCAAGGGTCTTAAGTTATATACACTTGAATTATCTTGGAGGTGAGTTCTGAACTCTTTATTATGGATAATATTACATATAATTTTTCTTTTCCACAAATTTTGGTGGGACGTTCGCCACACTACTTTACTATAACTATATCCCCTTCTTCTGGTCCGACCTTGTGTGAAATTGAGGGAAATGCACTAGCACTTTGTTAATAATTATTATGCAGTCCATTATTAGAAGCAAAATTTCCATTTCATTTCAGTGTTCTGGTAATGATTGGAATTTAATTTAGTTTGTGGTTTAGCTCCTTTGCTTGTATTGCGTTTGTACCTAATTAACCTTTTTCGAATAGTTGTGCCGGAAACCAAGTTTGACCGCTAGTGTTATCTATATTTATTTCCGAAATATTATGTATTGTATCAAAAATATTGCATGTTTAGTTATACACATTACATGTTTAATAATGAAAGAATGATTAATAATTAAAATAAAGAAAATTAAGTTAAAATGTGTGTTTTTAATCAAGTTTTTTTAATTTTAATTGTTAGCCAAGCATACAATCAATATTTGAAGATGTATATACAATCTCGAGAGATTGGAAGATTGTATATTATGAAAATCAGTATTAAATTACATACGGAAGCATCTTTGCCTCACTAAGATTTAAGATCCTAATATATGTGACGCCCACTATATTCAATTTACAGGCTATATACAACTATACAAGTACTATTAAAATTCTCTTGGAGTTCCTCAAATGGCACATGTGATCGCAAGTTTTATTAATTGATCTTGGTCTTGTAAATCAATAATATATCGTGTAAAGCATAGGCAGCAGGTACAGGATCATTAAGCTTTGTACCAAAATATTGACTTTAGTACTGTAATAGGTCCCGAGCATTTTCAAATTTTGAGCTACCAAAAGCTGGCGGAATAGTTGAAATTTTAATAGTCTTACTAGTGAATGTATTGTCAAACCCGAAATAATTTAGCCGGTACGATTATTAATGACTGATATAGACATACTCTTACACTTTTGGTACGATATCTGTTCCTTTTAATCTTATGCATCTGGTTTTTGACATCATCAAAATGTCTCTTATACAATGTGAGGATGTAGATCTATCACATTGGGTTGATTTTAGTATGAAGTATGGAGTGCATAGTAGCGTGGGAGTTTTATCTAAGCGAAAATACTTAACGATGTGGGTACTTCAACTTGGAAGGTTTATTAATAATATCGAGTAAGTCTCCTAATTTATCTAGAGACGAACATATGTTGTCAAAAAAATCATCGATATTATTAATCAAAATGTATATGTTATCAATATTGGTATTTTTTTCTTATTACACTTTTAGTCGTTTTGATTAACAACATAAACGTTTTAATTAATAACATGAATAATTTTTTTTATAACATAGGTCAGGTCGGCTCTAAATAAATTATCTACCGACCGTTTCTCAGAATACTTGTTCAATATTATTTAGCATTGATAATCTTATTTGATCTAAACGTACAAAAACGCAAAAACACAAAAACAAGGTCTTGTTAGGATAATATATTGATTGTACAATGTATCTAGACATATTTTAAGTAAAAATACAAACAGACTTTTTTTTATTTCCATTCTAATGTCCCATTTTCCTTTTTTATGTGAGCACAACTTTCATAACGCAGATGAATATATAATGATTGTTGATACATTGAATCTAGTCATATTGTCATCGTATCAACTGAATTAAGCATGATTAAGGATATAGGTTTCATCTCCCCGTGGTCCAAACATAAAATTTAAGAGAAAAATGAATAAAGTATAAAAGATGGTGATAAAGTATGAAAGATAGTGAATACAATATGATAAGTATTAAATAAAGTAAGAGAAATATTTTCCATTTAAAGAATAAGAAGATGAAGTTGGGACGTACCAAAATAGAATGCGGGAATATGAAGTTGGGACGGAGGGAGTATATCACTGTATTTGTTGTATATTTGGCCTTTTTCTTGGTTTGGTTTGGTTTTACTTAGATTTTTTTAGTTATTCTGGAGTAAAATTTGTTTTTCACTAGAATTTCCCCATAATTTTGTGTTGGGCTTTCTTGGTGATATCACATCCATGTGCAGCCTTTCATTTAAGCAGTCCAATACTGAAACTTATTCTTCCTTGTATTCCTAAAATAAAAATCATTCTTCTCAGAAAGTAAAATCAGGAGTGTTCACTTGCATGCACATTTGATGTGATGAATTTTCAATTATTACCTTTATGCCAGTTTTGTTTAAATTATTCTTGTACTTCACGTGAGAAATAGGGGTATATGGTTAATACACTTGGTAAACGTCAAGAGTAACTCATCAATTTTACAAGCCTTTTCTGTAATAACCCACCCTTATTAACATTTCGTGATATGCGAATCTTGATTTGTAAACTTCATTACAAACGGCCACCCCTCACCCAAATAGATCTGTGATACAAACTACGAAGTGATAACTCGCCACTTCTCATGGAATTTGTTGCTCTCAAGGATTTTTTTTTTTTTTTTTTTTTTTTTTTTTTTT
>JAYMSR010000719.1:0-12556 GCA_036897825.1 Plantago rigida | reverse complement strand
GTAGCTCCATTGATGGCATCATCTGTATGTTAGCTCCATCGGTAAAAACTCGTAAGTGTCATACTAAAACACATGGCATCTCCTATCAAAATTCTTTGCCATGGTCTTAAGTATGTCTTCAGCATGCCATCGTCTAAGGTTGCTTCATGCATCTTTAGGATGGAACTACAAAAACAAAGAACTTATTAGTATATAATCTCAAACATAAAAATAATAAAAGAATCAATGTAGTATATGAAATTGAGAGATGGAGGGTTAATGTAATAAGAAATCTCTATTCGTGATGATCATCATCAACCGCCTGCTTTCTTCCACTATTA
This sequence comes from Plantago rigida, assembly GCA_036897825.1. Taxonomy (NCBI): domain Eukaryota; kingdom Viridiplantae; phylum Streptophyta; class Magnoliopsida; order Lamiales; family Plantaginaceae; genus Plantago; species Plantago rigida. Next base: position 12,236 of record JAYMSR010000719.1, on the reverse strand, counting down.
TTCGATCGTGACTTACTCATCATTCATGCCCAATTAGAACTCTCCTCTTATTCTGGCTTTTTCCTCGTATCACAATTTACATTTGTTTATCAGTTGGTTGAGCACTATCATGCTGATAACATGTTAAGAGAAATTAGAGTAGTATAAGAGTAAGAGTAGAAGAGAGAAGAGATTATAAAGAATAGAATGGAGAGAATGTAGAGTTCATTCTTCACTTCAAAATGAAAGTACATAATGAGTATTTATACAAGCGAAAATGTATATTAAGAGCTTAATGATATATGAATAGGCAAATATATCCACCACTCTTTCACATTGATTTATATATCCACTAACTATAATGCATTCATCTATTCATCTAATGATTTACATCACTAACTCATTGTGTATTTATCCATAACATAATTATTAAAGTAAGTGTATTTTTTTATGAATTTTATGCGAGGTTGAATGATGATTATATAACATGGTAATTGAAATTGTTGCCAAATAGAAAAATTAGAGTTTCAGTTTAGTTCTACTTGTGTAAAATTTATTGATACAAGTGTGAAAAACTATTATTTGTACTAAGACGTGATAAACGTGTTTTTTTTAAAAATATCGATATCATATTATACTAATTCGACCCTATACAAATTACAACGTTAGCCTATATATACTATAATAGAATCGAATTAATAACCCTTGTATAAGTATGGTAACACTTTTCTAATGGTTTTATACAATTGAGGCTACCATGTACAATTTGGGATGATGTGTACATAGCTTGTGGCTACAGTTCTGAATCTATATGAAATCAAACCGAAAAATATCGAAACGTCTCATTTTTTTTTTTTCAAAGGAGATTAAATGTACTTGAAATATGAAGCTAATTTAAACACTATAAATAAATCTTATTTTCAAATATGTTACGAAAAGTTTCAAAAAATTGAAATAACTCTGAAAAATATTAATACTGCTCAATTTTTTGAGAACTCGAATCATATTCTAGATTATTAATGCTTACGAGAGACTATAATTTTTCGATTGAACTCATTTGAAATTGATTAATTAACACTTGGTCGATAAAACGAATAGATGCAAGTAACTTTAAGCTACTTCATTTTTGCATATTACGATATTCAGTTACATATAAGAAAGAATTTCCTATGGCAATAGTAAAATCACGTCCTTCTCCACTCAAGTGTATGACCCCCCCTCTCTATACTCGATTTCTCTATAATAAAAAAATCAAATCTTTTACGATACCTCATCACCAAAAATGCACATCGTGTACTTGGGCTAGTTTCCCAAGTGAAGAAAGCTAAAAGCCCAATTAACACTAACAAATTGGGCTCAAAGAACCAGATAGCCCATATTCAATAGATGAATAAAATCAATATCGCTTCAATTCGTCGTCATCAGTAATCATCACCACTGAAAGCCCTAAAACCCGTAGCTCCTCAGCCGCCGGAAAGGCTTCTGGTCACGGCTCACTAAACCCTAAACTTCGTCAGGTAATCAACCTTTCTCTTACTATCTTTGTTTCTGAAAAAATTTTATGGCTTTATAGTTACTAATACTTCTGTAAATTCGATTTTTTCCTTTTTACCTGTCATACCTTATAACAACTAGTTATTGTGATAGTAAAGCTCTTAAATGATGTTAGTGTGTTTGTAATGCTTAATTGATCACGAAAGGTGAAAGCTTTTAGCTGCAATTTGGCAGTATATGACTGTATTTGGTGTTTTTTGTAGATTCGCATCTGTTCCTTTTTATTTTAAATGCCGTATAGCACCTAGTTATCTGATATTTGCTTTTGTGGATTCTGAAATGGCAGGTTAGCTGTGTATTTCGATATGGCAGGATTGATTTCTCAAAACTCTGTGCCTAAAGATTTATCCAAGAAGAAGAAGAAATTGAAGAAAGATGAGGTTGCACTTGTCCAGGATGGGAATGAAGAGTCGGAAAATGAGCTTGAATTGGAGCCGGTGAAGGCTCAGAAGAGAAAGAGAGGGAGAAGTGACAAGGATGAGGCAGCAGAAATTGAGCAGGCGAAGGAGATGAAGAGGCTGGAGAATTCTCTTTTTGGTTCCTTGTACACTCCTGTTGAGTTTGGGAAGTATGATGAGGAAGATGAAGCTGTTGGCGAGGTGGACAACAGCTCTGCACTGTTTTTCACTGATAGGTCGGCTAATAGTGTTATGTCCGTGTATCAAGAGGATGTGAATTCAGATGAAGAAATTGCTGCTGTAACGAAGAGCAAGGAAAGGAAACCTGTGTGGGTGGATGAAGAGGAGGAGAAAACTGTTGTGAACATAGCTAAAGTGAACAAGTTGCGGAAGTTGAGAAAGGAAGAGGATGAGAGTGTTATCTCTGGTTCTGCTTATGTTTCTAGATTGAGAGCTCATCATATTAAGATGAATCCAGGAACTGATTGGGCACGTCCTGAAGCCCGTTTCAGAGAGTATAACAGTTCCGATGACGAGGATTCGGATAAAGAAAGCGATGTGGTGTTGGCGAATGGATATCAGCGTACTGAAGATGCTATTGATATCCTTAGAACAAATGAAGACCTAGTTCTGAATTGGGGTCGGAAATTGTTGCCTGGACTTCTTGAGCACTCGAGACTGGTGGATGCCAATGCAAAGGATCCTTCCAGTGGTCCCGTTAATTCTGTGCAGTTTCACAAGAATGCGCAGTTGCTGCTTGTAGGTGGACTGGATAAAACACTAAGATTTTTTCAAATTGATGGCAAAAAGAATGATAAGATACAGAGCATCTTCCTTGAGGACTGTCCAATAAGAAAGGCTTCTTTCCTACCTGATGGTTCACATGTTATCATATCCGGAAGAAGAAAGTTTGCTTATAGCTTCGATTTGGTTAAAGCGCGGGTGGACAAAATAGGCCCTTTTGTCGGAAGGGATGAGAAGAGTTTGGAATCTTTTGAGGTTTCTCCTGATTCAAGTACTATTGCTTTTCTTGGCAATGAAGGGCATATTTTGCTAGTCTCATCCAAGACAAAAGAACTTGTTGGAACGCTGAAAATGAATGGAACTGTCCGTTCAGTGGCGTTTACAAATGATGGGCAGCAGTTGTTGAGCACTGGTGGGGATGGGCAGATATACCACTGGGATATGAGAACGAGGTCTTGCATCCACATAGGTGTTGATGAGGGATGTATAAATGGTTCGGCTATTTGCACTTCACCTGTTGGAAATTTGTTTGCGGCTGGTTCAGACAGTGGCATTGTGAATGTGTACAATAGAGATGAATTTTTAGGTGGGAAGAAAAAACCAGTTAAAGCAATTGAGAACTTGACTACTAGGGTGGGGTTTGTGAAGTTCAATCCCGATGCTCAGATTTTAGCCATCAGTTCGAACATGAAGAAGAATGCAATGAAGCTGATTCACATTCCTTCATGTACTGTTTTCTCAAACTGGCCTCCACCAAACAGGGCCTTGCACTATCCAACTTGCGTGGACTTTAGCCCTCACGGAGGGTTTATGGCAATGGGAAATGCTGCTGGAAAAGTTCTATTGTACAAGCTTCACCACTACAATCGGGCATGATTCATTTCCAGGTGAGTTTTGTGCTGGAGAGGGACTAAACTTGAATAGTGAACCCGCTTTTTTATATCAGATTTTGTTGTCTTCTTTTTTCGTATTTTTGTTTCTTGGTAAGGTTAGATACCATTGTTGTGTGAACTCTCCCTTATTATAGAATACAGAGATTCTCATCTGGTTGATTTCCGAGTCATAATTATTTGCAATCTTAGAATTGAATTGGTAGATTGTGTTCTTATATTGAGAATGGCAAATTTTGTATTGTAAGATGGATAGTAAAGTTAGATATAATTTCTGGTTAGTACTTAGTACACTGTCACTTGGCAAAAAACATGGAGTAACACATTAACAGTTTGAAGCATTTTTAGCTGTCTGTTGATGATTGTTTTTCTTGATTAAACAAGCCTTTTTTATTATCACTGTACTTTACTGGTTCAAGCCTATGTGGTAAGTCTTGACCGGGACGGAGGAAGTAATTCCGACCCTCAATCAAGCAAAAACTTGTTGAACAATTTCTGAAGTAAAAAAGATGGATCCATAGAAGATTACACAATAAGAGCACTGTTTACAGGCGCATAATCATCACAGTTTTACAGAGAATTGCAACAAAAAAGATAGTACATCCCTATATAGTAGCTTCAAAGGGAAAGACCAGACTCCTCGTCCTCGTCAAGGCTGGATGCGTAGGTGAAGTAGAAAGTCCAGATCAATCCGAACACCCCCAGTAGGATCCATCCCAAGAGGTTGCTGCTCAACCCGAATGGCAGCCCAGTTCCTTCGGTGCTCATTCTCTCATCCACCAGTGCCATCGCGTTGGGGCTCGACATTGCTGCAGCAGCCGCAGCCATGAGCGATGCTCCCATTCCCAACTTCGACGCACTCTCTTGTGGCTTTCCTTCCATTGAGCACCTCACCTTCCCTACACTCTTCCTCACTGCTGGCAGTGCTGCAAATTTTCAAAAGAAAAAATTGAAATTTGCAAATGCCTCTTCAGTAACCAAGACTTGTTTCAAACTAGGAGATATCAATAAATTTATAAATTTAGACCCCCAATTTGGATATAGAACAACTATAGCAACTTTAACACAAACTAAGGGAGAATTTTTTTGTCTGAGATCCGGTCCATCATTAATTCATGGACCTAATGAGTTCGAATAGTCGAATACACCTTATTTCAAAGTTTCAATCATTCATAAAGACACCTAACACGGTGATATGTGTAACGGGCTCTCTAATCTCGTGCAACAAGTTAAATGAACGCATATATATATAATCAGCCTTTCATTGATTGCTTACCGACAAGACCGGCAGGCCTCAGGGCAGATGGCCTCTGCACAAAGGCGATGCGTGCGACTGACGAGGTTGAGGTGCAAGCTGAGATTGTGGCCATCTTTACTTCACAGAGACTGTAACTAACAGATAGAAGCAGCTTTGATCGGAGGAGATATTATAGTCTGTATGTTGTTATGGAGATTTTACTTTCCTATATTATTATTTCCACACGACTAGGATTGGATAGATTGCTCCTCATCTTTTAACAATCCAACCATATTTTGCCACGTGGCTAAGCATCCATTACTATATTTGCCTTCATGAGTTTAGAGTGGAAATTTGGTCTGTGTGGCTGTCTCACGCCCAATACAAAAATCAGGATTGGGAATTTCCGGATTTGAGAACAAACACTCAAATAAGATGAGAAGTTAACTTCATGTAGTACAACTGCATCTTGGTGAGTGGTGAGATTTGATTCAACTCTTATATGTTACACGTCTACACACGATCAATTCAATTTGACTCTAGTGAGCACTCATTTCTCAACGATATTAGTGAAATTTTCTCAACTATATATGCAAGATCTTATTTCACCTGAAACAATGCAAAATATGATTCTTTAGATAACCCATTGATAGTTCATAGTATGGGCGGACTCAGGTAACTCTTGGAGTTAAAAACTACTCAAATCAACCCAAAAAAGTATTAGAATTACGGGTATAGGTCTGAGTCATGTTTAAAAAAACATTATGAAGTTTAAGATTATTTTTTTAAGACAGCTTATGATTTGATATGCAGTTCAATTGTTCAAGATGGACATGAAATTATGATTGAAGAATTCACGTGTTGGGCCTTGCAGGTTAATTGGAATGGTTGGCTGTTGGGACCAAATGGATTTTGGGCAAGGCTCACACAGTTCGGGTACGTACCCCACCTTACTAAAAACTCAATACACGTCGCGGTGTTGACGAGTCAGAACTGAGACTCAAAATATTCGTTAATCGTTACCAAAGTTCTATACCGACTAGGCAAATTTAGACCGTCTAAAGGAGAAAATGAAAAACCTAGGTAAATACTGCAAAACTGCCTTGCTGTAAATCTCATTTCATACCACTAGACATTAGCAGTAAAAATTGTTGTATATACAGAATCTCTAGATGAAACGTCCTTCAGGAAATTTTGATCTGTTGTTGCTATAATGCACTCAACTTCTAAAACACCAAGGCCGGATGGCAGTGGTAAGAAACCAAAAACATGTCAAAATTTACATGTAAGATTTGTGGAAAAATGAGAGAGAATTGGAATGCAAATTCCTAGAAAATAAAAATTGTAAGACTAACTACTCATGTATATTGCACTGTTGCAGGTATGGATGATCATAATTGACGTGTTTTCGCCACAGGTGTTTGTACTTATCAATGCCAATATCTAGCCATGGTTTAGAAATTCCATCAAAATGTAACACCGCAGCTTCATCTATGTCCTCTTGCCCCACAGCGCTGTCATAACCCAACCCAAGTACATGCCATCTCCTTTCTAGAGCAACTGTTTCCCCGTAAAATGTGGCCCAACCAATCGGCAAGCTTCCTGCTTTCCATACTGGTTTCCTATTGCCCTGTAACAACCGTCAATTTGTTAGTTCACACAGCCATACATATATACCTTTTCCTCCAAGTTTAGATGAAATTAAACAAAAATGGGTTTCAGGCGAGTGCATAGAAAGATTTAGTGTGTCCAGTTCATGGATGTGTAGAAACAATTAAGGAGAAAAATTATTCAGTAGAGAAGCTTTGCAAATAATTTACTAGATTCATGGAACTATATTTCACTTTATCGAATAATTGAGCTACATTTGGATTAGAAATGACAGCTTGAGATATGAGCCGCCAGATCCAGCTGCTCAAGAGCACACAAGAGCCAACAAGAGAAATGCAAATCAGTATATGGCTATATGGTGGTATGGAAAATTTTGGAAGTTATACGTTCATTTCACAACCTCGAAGATCAACAATTAAAGAATTTGCTATTTACAGAGCAAAAGTGAGAAGCATAAGGCTCATATGTCTCAAGGCACTAAAAACCAATAAGGAAAAACAATACTCCTACTTTGTGTGCATGCAATACGTGCATAAAGTACTCACCAGGCGAAGGTATTTATGATAGAGCCCTGTTAAATCCCGTCTTCTCCAACGCTTTAGATCAAATATATTCATCCCAAAAGCCCATGTGCAGGCATTGGCATCGAACCTCTTAGCTATTACTGGGTCTGTGAAATTGATATACACATCCATGCGATGGTAAGAAGGATCTGCTGCATCACAAGTTTGCACTGCACCATTTACTTTGCCTTTCATGCTAATATCCCACAGTCTTGTTAAATCCCTTTGCACCACCACATCATGATCAAGAAAGACAATCTTATTCAGATGGGGGAAAATATCTGGCAAATAAAACCGAAAGTGGTTCAACTCCGAAGTAAATCTTGGGTCAACAGCTCCTTCCTTTTGAAAAGCTACATGATATTTGGTGGACAACCACTGAAAATTGTCTATGCTCTCCACACTTACAGTAGCTTTGCCAGGAGGGTTTGATAAGAACCACATAGACATTGCTGGGAAATTCAAAGAATCTGTCACTACATGAAACACTACCATCTCAGGTTCCTGCAGAATTAAGAAAAATTACTATTTAGAACTTCAGTGATTTGCATGGGTAGGAAACATCAGTGTCCTCAACCCCCCACCCCACAGTTGTCTTTGACAGGTAACGTTAACACCAGTATAAAGATATCAAGCCCACCAAAGCAAGTAAATATGACAGAAACCATTCATCTGAAACATAATACTATCATACAGTCATAATAATATTGCAATAGCAAGTTCATGTTCTAAGAAAGAAGAATGTACACATTTCTGTACCTAATGACAACTAGACAAATGTGCTTCTTTAAAGTCATTTGTTTATAGTGAAGAAACTGTTTCATCAGAGTGAATCACCAAATTATTCATATGAATGGACACAATGTGAAGCAAAGAGTGTACATGTAACAGGCCAAGAGAATAACTAAAGAGGCCAACTAGATAAGCAATGGCTCTTGTTGTTTTAAAAGTCTGGGAGCCTGCTATAAGAATTAAGTTTATCATGACAGAAGAGCATATAAAGGAGGTAATAATAGGTAAGCTGGTGAAGCTCCACGTTACTTGCAACAAAAAACTTGCTGGCAATTGAATAAAGCTCGGAATGTAAATAAAACAGATGTTGACAGAATCAATGGAGCAAAACCAGTCAACTTACTCTAGCCAATGACACGGTGGAGTTGACAACAACTGAACAAGCCAATACATTGTCGGAGAAGATCGCGAAGTGATAGTGATCAGGATATCGAAGTTTATGTTGATTAGGAAGCTCCCGCTCCTTCGCCGACAAGGCGAAATAGTCAGCTGTCAATCTCATAGAAAGGCAATGAAGGCCTTTCGGTATGGTTCTGGCACCAAGCCCTTTAAGAAACATTTCTTGACTTCTTTGATTACGAACCTGTTCTTCAGTATTGTATGTCATAGCACGAAGCTTTTTCACCATGGCGGCACAATCAGGATAGATACGACTGGCTTTTAACAAGGACGTTTCCATGGCTCTCATCTTCTGCAGAGCACTGAAGCAGCAGTAATTTGTTATAAATCAACTTTTTTCAAGCAGAAAAATACCGTATTATTTTAAATATCTATCTATGTCAGACATGCTTCCAGGTGAATGGAATGAACAATTTTCATTCGATAGGAAAATACGTTTTGATAAATGCGGAAATTAACGTTCTCTTTTAAATGTCTGCTTTACTGTGTTTACCAATCGATATAAAGAACGTCCAAATTCAATTTTCTTGAACATCATCTGGAAAATAGGTAATCTCATCGATAAGATTTCACAACAAAAGAATCTTGCCCCAGATCGATTGGCAGAAAATTAGTACCAGTAACAAACCCAGAACCCAAGAGAAAAGGAGAAAAAGAAACAAAAAAATGGAAGTCAATGAGACACCCTACAATATTACTGAAAGAAAAACAAATAATAAGCACTTTGGAGTGGGCTGAAGGTAGGGGCATTATATATTAAGCCTATAGTCAATTCTTGTTCTGAATTAGGATTAAAAATTACAAGAAAAAAATCATTTCCATCAGACCAATCACCATAGTGACCAACAGAACATTAGTAGCAGTGCAGTGAATAGGATAGAGTCAGTGCAACCGCTTCTATCACAAAATAATAGAATGCTGAATTCCAAGGGCAGTGAATGAACCAAATCTCACCAGACTAATGCATTACTCATTCGTTCAACTAACAAAAGATCAAATTGAACACAGATAAAAATTAAATAATCAAGAAACTTAGTGGGAAATAATATACCCTCTAGTTATACGAGAATCTCTGGTTGATTGACTAATGGCACGTTCAAGCTCTTTTACTCGAAGTTTCAACTCTTTCACAAAATGAGAGCTGCTGTTTGTTGGCGTGAAATTTATGTAAGCTCTGGCCCTAATCACCTGGTCTTTCATCTGTTTTAATTTCTCATCCAGTGCTCTCCTTGTAGAGGTACGGACATCTTTACCGTAACGGACCACCTTTACATGTGATTCTTCCTTCATTGAACAAAAAAATGAAATGCTTAATGTCACTAAAGGAAGCATAAGGAATTAAATTTTAAAAAAAACTACCTGGAAAGAGAAAGAAGAAAGAATGAGATAATGAGAGAGTAACATATAATAGCAATAACATTACTCTGTAGTCTGTACGATTCACAAAAGCATAGACAATAAGTCGACTAAGCACACAAATAAATCAGAAACAGAACAAGACTGTCATCTTTACAATATGGTCAACTTGTGCATATGAAAAGGCTATCTTATATGATCCAAAAGAAGACAAAAATGGGAAAACGTTAGTTAACTGGGCTTTAACATGTCTTGCCCTCTCGTATTCACGTCACTTTATGTGAAGTTTTCACAGTACATTATAAACCACAGGAAATATTGACTATGTTCCAATGCACATGCAAACACAGACATTCAAACATGTAAAAGAAATAATAGTGTAAACCAAAATTTCAACAAATACAAAAGAGAGCCAGGCAACAAACTATGATACATGTCACAGAGTAGAGGTCACGAAGCAGGCTCTAGAATCCCAGTAACGTGAAAATAGGTTCCAGGGTTGAAAAACTGCTTCTGTATTTTGCAAGATAAACTAGCCAATACATTATATTATATGCAAATAAAATCAATTAGCGTATCAATCAATTGAAACTGAAATTTGTACACAAACTCAATTGATAGTGTATTGACAAAAAACATAGGAAAGGAAAAGGAAGTTAATAATAGATATACTGCAGACTGATCAGAACACCATACCTTTGCCTCAGAGACATGCAACTTATCTTCCTTCTGTCTTTCCTGGTCACCTTCATGTGGGTCATCCCTAGTCACTTAACACCACATGAGCCCAGATAAGAGTGTATCTTAAAGTTACTACTGCATAATAAGCAACAAAAAATGTACTTGGAACAGAAATGCATACATGTAATACCAACCATTATTTCCAGATGAGTCAGCATCTCTAGATTCATCAAACGCGGTATCTTCACTAGAACTACGATTAACTACAGGTACGGCAGAATCAACTTTGTACACCTCCTGTGGTTCTCTAAAACCTTCAGATTCCTCCTACCCAAAAATTCCACAACTTAAACTGTAAACATCAGACGACTGGATATTACATTTACTGAAAGAAATAACCATCTATAAGCTTATTACCTGCTCAATAGCACTAAGTGTTTGGACCTCTGTTCTGTGTTTCTGTACAAAAAGGAAAAACCTCATGATTCAATATTTTCCCCTTTCAAAGACGTCAAAGCAAAGAAAGTTGCACTATCCACAGTAAAATGATCAGTGGATCATGAGTAAAATAAGCCTATACTAACAGTCTAACAAAGTGCATTTATAAATAGCTCGAAATTACATAGATGAGAAAATCATTCAGCATACAAGAAACCAATTTCTTGAATCATCTTATCAAAAAAGATAAAGTAAATACTACAATAATCTAAAAATTTATAGTCCAGCAAATCATAAAAGCCATCAACTATACCAAACATCGATACAAATCGATATCATCTACATTAAAATAAGCAGTACATGTAGAGTAATTGATTCTTACGATTTAAAGAAGAAAAAAAAGTAGATATGATAATCTAAATTTCAAGTCCAACAAATTACTCAAGCCATTAATTAGACCAATCATCAATACAAATCGATATCATCAGCATTAAAATAAGCAGTAAAGGAAGAGTAATTGATTCATACAATGATCGATAAATCTTCAACATAATTTCCTGATGCTGCTGCACCAAAAGCAAACAGGAACAAACCAACCAAATTAAACCTCAAACCTACACATAACAAATTCAAATTCAAAAAAAAATTGACAGTGAGAGTGAACAAATTACCGTCCAAATTATGCTTGAGCCGATAAGACACCAGAAAAATCGGCACAGAAACAGAAATGCAAAGTAAACAGAGGATCAAAATCCTCGAGCATCTGTAATATGCTCTCCTCATCAATTTCCTTGACGGATAACCAGAGAGAAGAAGATGAATCAGCAGCAACAATCATTCGATAAAGAGAAACCGCGTTGAAGTTCTGAAATCGGAATCCCAAAAATCTCGATACTAGGGTTTTTCCGTTCACACAAGATCTCGAGAAATCGATTCGGTGTCGTTTTTGGAGAAATGGAATAATATAAAACTGAGATGAGATTTTTAAGTAAGCAAGCTAAGCGGTGAAGGCGGGGAGAAGAGGTGTGTTCATGTTTGTGTAAGCATTTGCACGTTCATGTGCTTGATGATGAAATAGAATGTGAATTGATGGATTATTTATTTATTGTTTTATTTAATTTTATTTAAATTAGGTGGAAAATGTATTTTTATAATATAAAGTAAAATCATATTCTAAAGTCCACACTACATATTCACCTTATTTAGAAGATTATGATTAATTATGTTCAGGAGTATTTTTCCGACACTTGCTTCCTACATGTTGCATATGTGATTTATGTGTTGTATACTACAATAATGAAACACTTCATAATTTATATACATCTTGGTAAGATACATTAGTCATTGCCATAAACTTCCATTGATTACTTTAATTATGTGAGCATAATTAATAAGTGGTGGTATCCACTATGAAGTAGTGACATGTAATCCCTCATTCATTATAAACTTTTCATTTTATCATTTTAGATGTTCTATTAAAAAAAATTATTTTCTTTTATGGAAACTCACTATCCCCATTAATAATATCTTAATCACTCCTTTTCATATTTTAACAATTTTATTTTCTTTTATGGAAACTCACTATCCTCATCCA
>JAYMSR010000718.1:0-12557 GCA_036897825.1 Plantago rigida | reverse complement strand
AAGAGTCTAGAGCAAGTCGCTAGTTCTAGGATTTCAAATTCCTCTATATTTATGTTGTTCAATTATATCAATGTGAAGCTCTAAGCAAGATGAAAAAATTGACATAAATTGTTTCATCATTTGATTTGTTTAAGGGATGTTGGAAAGGAAGATAGATTTGGGTGGAGAAAATGAAAGAAGGCGAAGAAAACGAAAGAGAGCTGGGAGTTTAGGTGGCTTTGTTTGTATTGGGTTTTGTTTGTTGTTATTGTATATGTTCGTATGTCTCACGCGCTTGATGGTTGAGACTGGGCAACTTTATTATTTCAGAGAAATTCGTACCGACATGGATGAATTGAGGAATAATGGGGACTCTTTCCCGCGCCCATTATTTGGTTATATTATTACTTTAGAATTAGTATGATATATGCTCCGGAAAAATGTATGATTGCAATTTTGAAAAAGAACAAAAAGCAATTCTCTAAATTTTCAATGTAATAGTACATATAAAAGCACGATTTTAATTTGAAAACCTGTCACTGCACGTAACCGCAGGAAACAATACTCCTCTGCTTGTCTTTGCTTCATCCCCTCACTCTTCTTCCTCCTCCTCTGTACATAACTGAGAAAACAACCCAGAAAAAGAATAAACATCATTTCCTTTCCTTTTCCTTTTTCGATATACAATCCCTCATTTTCTTCTCAACTCCATGTATTCGACATTACAATCTCGTCAACCATTCAGCTCGACTTTCAAATTCCGCACACAATTTTCCATTTTTTGTCCATTGGAACTTTTTCTGTTCTTCTGCCATTGATTTATCAGGGATCAGATTCCTAATAGCAGGTACTGACGAATTGAATTTCGCGATTCCTTTGATTTCTCCTGTTTTTGATTATTTACCATGATTATTGGAATTTCGTCACGGTACAACTGTATAATGCACGTTAAGACGAGCTGCTTTTGATGGTACATTGTGCTGGTTGAAGTGTTCTACAGTTGAATAGTGTGGAATATTGTTTGCTCGAGCCTTTTCTTGTCTTTGCAGACTTAATTTTGCTGAATTTTATTGAATGTGGATTAGAATTCATTCATTTATGATATTTGATTTGTTTGAACAGATTAACTTGTGTAAGACTGTACGATGGTGCAAATTAGAGGAATGTGACTGACATTTGAGTGGGTGATGGTGTGTTTATTAATTAGTTAATGTGATGTATGTGCAATTTAGGGGAATCCCAACACTTCGGTACACGTGGATGGGTGGGTGGTGGTGTTGCTACTGTTTAAGGTAGGTTTAACCATGAGAGCAGCTAATACAAGTTTTTGCTGTGTAATATGTTCTCGTAAATGAATATACTTCGTCCTAGTTGCTACAGCACAAAGGTTTGTGATCTTTCCTATGATTTACTTATTATTACCAATTTTCTAGTGAATTTGCCTTGGTGGAATTTCAGATTGTAGTATGATATATATATGACGTTTAATCTCATTTTTTAATCTTTTTCAATTAGATTAGGTTAATCAAGATTGTGTTTATACTAGCTTCGACGAGTGGTGTCAAATGGGAAATAGCACCAAAGCATGTTTATTCCCACTGTGGCTCGTTAAAATGAAATTTTGATCCTACCTAATGTTTTGGAGACAATACATGTTTTCTTCTGATAACCAAATTTTCCAAATGGGATTCTTAGGCGTAGCACTGAGTATCTCAGTGACTTGCTAACTGCATGGTGAAGCAATTGATTGATATTTAAGTGTTTACATCTTAAAAATGCAGTAGAACATTTATGTAGTTTGGTTCTTGCACATGGGGTGCTCAGAACTAATAGTTGGCAATACTAGCCAGTAACTTGCTGTTGACATGCATGATATTAATACATGTTTATTTCCATAAGTTTTTTGTGGATATTCTGTGATTTCAATTGTCAGTGTAAAACATCAAACATAAAGCATTAACTCCCTTTTTCTTTCAGTTCCTTAGATTAATCACTTCTGCTAGCAGAATTTGGGGCATACTTTTGATGGTATGCTCTCTAGGGAATGCGGAAATGGCAGCCGTGGCAAGGCTTCAAGCTATTGGAAGTGCCTCACAAACAGAAACAGGTAAAAGAGTGTTCTGGTATCCAGACCTATTTGCTGACAGGAAATGTTTGTCTGTTCTCATGGAGTATAATGCATCATTTATTGCTGTGAACCTACGTACTGTGAGACAATTTACTTGTTTCTAGTATATAAAATAATGACGTAATCTAAACCTCTACGTGATGCCCTACATGGGTGCTTGATGGGAACATAACATTATCTTGCATGTTAATTATGTCTTTGTGTGACTATACATAAGACTGCAGCAAGGATCTGAAATTTAGCCCAATTCCAAGAAACTTTCAGCCTGTCAATTCTAATATGAAGAAATCTTATGTTGATATTTAAAATAATATGTTTTCTACTTCACATTCAACTGCTGAATCTATATGGCTTATTTTAAATTGTCCAATTTCTGAGCAGGCTTGTTATAATCTTATTAGAATTGTCATTTGGATGTGTGAATATGTAATTTTTTTAATGCCTCCAGGGTGAGGAATATGCATAGCAGTTTCCATCTATGTGTTGAACTCTTCATCCTTGTCTCACACACGAGCTCGCACTTTCATTCCCTTTGTATGTCATGGGTGTTTTTGATTGCTTTAATTTCATTATATTAATTCTTGATGTTACTGGAGTAGTCAATATAAGTAGACATGAAAAGTTGATTGCCTATATGTTATTATGAGTATCCCACCTATACTTTTAAAAACAGTGAAAACAAATATATACCTGTTCCGCCCTTGTCATGTGTCCTGAGTTTTTTTCAAAGTCTAGCCTAGGGTGGGCAGCCTAGTTCATTTCAATTGACACTCGGACAAGAGTAAAATTTTCCATATCTAAGTGTGTTCCCTTTCTTCTTCTTCTTCTTCTTCTTTGTCCATAGAGGAAGTATGCCACCAGAAATTAGCTGCAAAATGCACGAAAGATTATCGGGAGGCAGACGAAGAGAATTTGCTTGACGTAGAAGGTATATGGCCATGCTTGTACGCCGATATACATCAATCTACTTCGTAAATTTATCAAACCACTCTTTACCCTGTCTGGAATTGAAGAAAGCTGGGTGTGGGGAGGGGTGGATAGGGCTCTGCTTTGGTTTCGTTGGTCAGTAACGTAGTATCTGTGTACTTCAATTTTCTGTGAATATATACCCCATAGACCGAACTTTAGTCTAACATGTTCTTTTTCACTATTGAAGTTACCATCTAGACCATCGCCCTCTGCCCGTGTGGTGGGAGATAGGATGAAATATCTCATTTGACTAAACAACACTGTATTTACGAGCCAAACGTGCGTTCTGTTTTTTACTTGCTCAATATAAGAATGTTATAGAGATTGCTAAAGTTGACCAATAGAAATGTATAATAGAAACAAAAGCTTAAAATTGATGAGTTTAACTTCTTTATGATGTTTTTTTCTTTCTTCTTTTGTCTTTTTAAAGGAAAAATAAAGCAGGGCTGTATGTGTGAGGGCGAGGCAACACTCTCCCCCCCTTCCCAAAACCTGCCTGGTTGCCATTTGTTGTCAGTGTATTGCATAACTCAGCTTGGTTTTACATGCTCATTTTTGTTTCCCTGAGTAATGCACACCCATTATGTTGGGCACTGCAATAGCATCTGTTACATTTCCAGTTGTCATGCTTTGGATTGCACTTAACTCTCCCTCCCCTTATCTTTTCTGTGACTCCGGCATCTGATTTAGTGATATTTTATTCCCTGTAGATATGTACATTTTTGGTTTGAGCCCCCTGATGGATCCTTTATATCTGGTAAAGTTTGGAAACTTGTTCATCTATCTTTTTTCCTCATTATTTTTGTACTGCTAGATGTTATCATCTTATGAGATGGAAGCATACGAAGTGTGGTCTTTGTATCACTAGTTCTTGCTGTCTTTGGTTCAGCGACTTCTGGAGAAGTAAAGCGAAAAGAAAAAAAAGATCATTTATTGATACTCCCACATTTGCATTATGCAGCGCATTAACTGAATCAAATGCTTACAAAGACTGAATAAATAAGTCATCAAAATAATTCCGTTGTGTGATTATACACACAAAAAGCAACATGGAAAATGTCAATGAAGGTCTGCACCGGAACCATTTTGTATGTTAACATCATGTCAGAGTGGCATAGAATACCGGACTGTCACTGTGTAGGTCAAAATTATCTTATGGGAATCTACATTCTTTTTCTACCCCACTCTCATGAACTTATGACACTCATAACCATCATAACAAGATTGTTTGTTAAGTCTTTTGTTGAAATTGGGGACCACATCAAATTATTTTAGATTCTATATTGTTACTTGTTAGGGGAAAGAAGTTGAATGGTGCATTACTTGCAAAGTCTTATTAATTGTCAAGTCCATGTTTTTTGGCAAACATTATTCTGGCTCTTGCAAAGTGATATAAAATCTGGAGCTTGATGTGGTACACAATATTGTGGCATGTAAATCAGAATACAAGGTTTTGTGAGATACATATTCAGTACACTTGACACGTCATTTTCTCAAAATAATACTCCCTCTGTCCCATTCAATTTTATGCGTTCTCTTTTGGATCGGTTCTTAGAAGGTCTGGAGAATGTGTGTTGATTGGTTAAAGGTGTGAGAATTTTGTTTGCCAAGTAAGGAAACATATAGAATTAATTGGAACAGACTAAAATGGAATTGTATAGAATTTATTGGGACAGAGGGACTATGATTTTATAATTTTAAGTGTTTGATACGTTGATACAATATTATAGCTATAATCTAGTTTTAGCAAAATGATCCTGGAAATCTCTTATTATGCTTCTGGTTATGGTGAGATCAGAAAATTAACTGATGCTGTATATCTAATAATCTCAGATGTTTCCAGATTGCAAGTAGCTTTCAGCGCTGCTAAGATGTATGACAAAGATGTTACAATTTTCGAACTTTATATGTTTTGTATCCCGAAAGTAGTATCATGTATTCGATGTGTTTTGAAGGTGTGCTGTAACACCTGTAAGAAGCCAATCAAGGCCAGCCAATACACTGTACATGCAGGTTTTATCTGATTCTGATACTCCGGTGTTTTATTTTTGTTTTTGTTTTGATGCATTCATACTGCATGCAATTTTTTTTCTGTTAGTCATTCAGAGTATTGCTGAAACCAATTTAGAGAGAAAGAAAGAAAAACAACATTAGATGCACAGACCTTCAATTTCTCTTTCTGTGTTTTTGCTGCTCGACTTTCTTTTTGTTCCTTGCACTTGTCAAGTATAATGAGGAGGAATGGTGTTAATTTAGGATACGACCTTTTTGTTATCTTTGAAAAGAAATCCTTCATTCCTTTGAGTTGTTTCAACTGAATGATGTATAGTGGAAGCCAACAATGTACTGTTTAAGATGTTCAGACTTATCAAACCAGTCACTTTGGAATATGATTTAAAGATAAGAGACATAAAATTACAAGCTAAACGTTATGTGCTGTGCTTTTCTGCTTTTATGAGCTGAAAATGTACTTCTGGACAGTTTTCAGTTATAAAACCAAACTTCTGCTGATGTTGCTCAGAAAATAAACATAAATTAGGCCCGGAGTTGCTTTTTCTTATTTATTAAGTTTTTTGAAAATCTAAAAGCACTATTCTTCAAAAGTTGACCATGCGACTAGCTCAGATTGGAGCCCAAGATTTCCTTTTTTTGACTAGCTTTGTTGGTTTTTTGTTATTGCGAGACCCCCCTTACCTGATGTTGATAATGTAGTTTCTTTTCTGTCTAATATCATGTAATCATTCACTCTCTGCATACTGTTTCTTATACCAATAATTTAAGATTATCCTCCAAAAATAAAAATATAATTCCTCCTTTTCATTTGTTACATCAACTATTTGTGAGAAGTTGGTTTGCAAGCAACCAGAATAACTCCTACCCACTTTTCAGCTCGTACAAGCATTCGTAACACATTCCCTAAGCTATTTACACTTACAGTGTACATGAAATATATACTTGTGCCTTTTCAAGTTCTACCTGAAAATATTTCATCTGAAATCAGTATATGATGACTGTAAATAATGAACAGGTATTCACATTAAATTGGAGCAACGTTAAAGAAGCAATCAACATGTTCTGACATGTTCTGTCGTTTATTAGCATTTACTATGGCATTTCAACAACTCTTATTTCCTTTGCAATTGCTGAATACATGTGGGTTGTCATTTTTGCAGAGTTTTGCGACTCTCTGAAGTCTGCAATCATTTCAAAACCTGATGTGGCTGAAATAAATGAAAAACCACCTGCAAAAGAGAGGAAGAATTTGAGTCATGCCTGTATCCTTTTCTTTTTTGCCTTTTTTTTGTGCATGTAAAGATGCCTTATTTGCAGAGTGAATGGCTGCTTGGAAAACTTCCACTATATTTTCGTCAGTGTATATTTGCTGGAAGAATTCTATAAGTATCATAAAATTGCTACGGACTGGATCTCCACCTATACAGAGTAATGCAAATTTCAGTACAAACTATAAATGGAGGGGACAAACAGCTAAGTTGTTAATAGTTAATACCTTGTTTCAGGATGAAATTCCATTTTCTTAACATATTTTAGACCGAGCTGCACCTCTCAGGGAGCCCAAACAGGTCAAATCCGGAGATGGTGATAACTTAAGTGCATCAGAATATTCTGTTAAAAGGAATACTCAAATTAATCTCCATTCTGAAGCTAAACGTACTCTTTCCACCTTTACTTCTTTCTCCTCTCCCGAGTCTGTTAGAGTCATTTAAAGTTTGTGCGTCTTCATACATATAGACACCAATAAAATAATAAATCCTACGCTCGTCATGTTAAAATTTCCAAGTAATTCCTTTGACATCATTGTTGTTATTGTGGTGGTGGTGGTGGCCGTCATCGTTATCACTATTTATTGGTTTGGTTGGTTTATTCTGTTGCAGGAATTGCAAATATGAATGGAACTCATTTGATGAAAGGTTCAGAAATTGGTTCTTACAACATGGAGCGTTCAGAAAATGCGACTGTACATCCATCAAAACCTTTCAAAATCAAAAAGTGTGATGAGCTCGGCAAATTTAGCTTCTTATTTTTAATTTTTATTCATTTCCCATTTGTGAATTGTTTACTTATGCTTAGCTTTTATAAAATAATCTAAGCTTCTTCCATTTGTTTCAAAGTTGATGTGTAAAACACCTACTTAACAACTCTAAGAAGTCCACTTATCACTGATTTGACTACGAAGATCAGGGGTAGCACAGGCTAAGTAACAAATGAAAAGAATACAGTAACACTATTGTGTACTTTCGAGTGATTATCATCTAAACTGAAGTAATGAAATTTACATTGACAAAATAAAGTGGAAACTGACTGATCACTTCTACAATATTGCTGCTTCTTACGTGGTTGAGTAAAAATTAGGGGAGTTAATCATATAGGTAAACCTCCCCGAGCATGTGTGGCAAGTGAATTGACGCTCAAAACACCAAACTGTGAAGCGAGTGGGTACTGCTGGAGACTGAGCCAACTTATAGTCTACAGTCTACACAAAAGCATTGCAAAACACTAACTTGATTCATGATCTTAACAGACATATCAGTAACATGACTTGTCTATGCTTCTATAGTGCTAAGAAAAGATTAGACTAGGCTCATAAAGGATAGGCATATACAAAATTCGGCCTAGTAATATGAATTATTTGCCTGCACCATTTTGGGCCAGTAGTTTTAAGCTCGCTAGTTTAAGCCAAGATCGACCTAACTGTGCTTAGCGTGCCGTTTTCTTGCAACAATATGTGATGCCATTGGATACTCGATTAAATGTTATCCAGATTTACCCATTTTTCTAAAATTCTTGTAGGCTAGTGACTGAGAGTCTGACAAATGATGAAGGTAATGTGAGTGCATGTATGACAGCAACAAAAATTCTTTGTAAGTCCTCTCTTTTCCTTGGTATTATAGCCGTGACGAGTTAATTTTGCCAGTCCATATTTTCCAGATGCTGAAGGTTTTTGTGTGACAACTGCTAATTTATCTTAGCTAGCTCATCAAGGGGAATTATTCTGATCGGATCTTATAATTTGCTAGCTGTCTCTTTGCAGATTCATAGAACATCATGTAATTGTTGAAACCTCAAAGGCTGTATATTTCATTTAGTCCTGAGAGGTTCCACTAATATTAAACCCCTTGTAAATTGTATAATTTTCTCTTTCTTGAACACCACTGCTAATACTGTTTATACAGTCCCAAGCCTGTAGCTGCCCTCTTGGACGCCATTAGATTTTATCATATCCGTCCCAATCAAAACCAATTCGATATTCTGGATATGATTAGTGCTACTTTGATGGACACATCCCTTTTGTAATCTCAGATGTTCCTAAGCCGCTGGCAACCAAAATATACTACTCTCAGAGAAATCATGACCTACGAAGAGCCATTAATTATATGTTCTATCAGGAATCGAGCAGGAGTGCTGGCCATGATGCATCATACTCAGAACCTTTAAGAGTAAATGCACTTCCTATGCAGACTTCATCTGCCAGAGACGTGTATGACAACCAAACAATGAAGCAGCAGGTTACTATTTATCCCTCGTTTATTACTGGGTCATAATCTTTTGAATTTATTTTATTATCATGTTGATATCTTGATTCTGAATTCATGATTACAATCGGCTTAAAACATATACAAGAATCATTCACAAAGATTCAAGCATACCAATGATAGAATATATTATGCTTGAATATATTAATGCATCAAGTTATTAGATGACCAGCTTCAGGGTCTGTGTGCAACCTGGCCTTGAATTTCTGAATCGAAACTAAGTTAACTTCAGGAACAGGGACACCAGAAATAAACGGTATTATAGTCGAGTTCTGTAATAAGAATGTCCCATACTAAATTGTTACGTGGACAGCATGAATAATTTTGATTTGTAGACATGCTCACTCTTCTGAACTGTTGCTTAATGCATAAAACAAAAAGTTGAATCTTTTGAATTTTATTCTGTTATCAACATCTCTTCAGGGTATCATGATAAAACAAACTGAAAATTGTACGATTAGCAGAGTGCAATGTTTTTCATGATAGTGTTTGGAGTCATCTCTAAATTTATGGACCTATGACATCCATGTCTTTTCTCTTGAATGTGATTTGACCTTGCATATGTACTTTAAGCAATTATCAGTAATGAACAATCCCGCAGTATTATTGGTTTCGATATTGTGTATATAACCTTTGTGTTAGGCATGGAGGATTACATTGTTTTCGTTGTCTGAACAGGGAGATGAAACTGTATTGCATGGGAATCAAAAACCTGATCAAACTCCTGCAGCAAGTGGGGGATTGTTCTTGGCCAACTCAGGAGGATTTATTCCGTCAATGAACATAACATCTGAGATTCCTGTTAATAATAACTTAGTACTCCATTGCATGTCAAACCCATATTCTTTTGCTGACAGGCCAAAGCAGGTATATATACTTCTGCAGTTCCAGCTGGCGTGTGCCTTCTTTTTCAGAATGCTAATATTCATCTTAATATTTGTTAAATAATGATGTAGTCTTGGAAAGGACTAGTTTTTCCTATATATTATGATTTAGGAAAGACCTCCAGTTACTAATCAAAACTTCCTGGTTTTCAACTTAAAACATCTGTATACTAAAACAATTGATTTAGTGTATGTTTTAAGTATTAGTCTGGCATGTTTTCTTAATAGTTAAGACTTACTCTTGAGTGGACAATTTAATACGAGTGGAGTTGTCAATGGTGGTATTAGATCTCTAACCTTAGTGTTTGCCCAAAGCTTTGATACACCATAAAAGAATTCCATCATCTAAATTCAAACTTGTAGAGAGTTGTGGAACTAATCTATTATTATTAATCGTCTATGTGCATACAGTATTTCACATTTATTGATAAAACAGGAGCTCTCCTTTTGTACCGAAATTGATTCATTCAGTGGCTCAATAATTTACTTTATATACATTTTGTTTTTTTAGTTCTCTATCTGCATTTGCCACTCTATGTTGTCTGTTATTTATCTGCTCGATCGTTCCAACTTCTGGATAAATATCTTTTTGAGTCCGAATATCATTATCAGAAAATTCCTTTCATCATAAGAGGCTTTTGCCTCTGCCAAAAAATCCTTATTCTCCCTTAATCCCCCTGGATGAGCTTTGACGCATTGATATCAAATTCTTATGATTGTTATCTTTCGCGTATTTGCAGGAATCTCGCTAGGCACCATTTAGTAGGGGAGTGGTAGTTTCCATCTGTATAGGCCTTGTGAAGGGGATTTTGCTCGGTAACTCTGTTTACTCCCTTTTGCACAGTTGATGAATTATCGATGAAAGGAAAAGAGCCCACATCAATATTGCATCTAACAGTAATGCAAGTTTAACTTAGTGCAGTGTACAGAAACATTTGTTATCAACATCATCTGGAATATATTCATAATATAAGAAACTTGAGTTAATGTTGACTGGCATCTGCAATACTGTTGTATTCCTTGAAAATATACCGTAGCTTAACATAAAACAGGTCATGAATGATGTATGTTCTTCTGAAATATATTCCAAGATACAAGGAAAGGAGATTATAAACAAATCACAAACTGCCTTGATTATAATCAGTATGAGTCATGTGCTTGCACAGTTTTCTTAAAATAAATACATCCCCTCACCTACAATGTTTGGAGGAATCGTTGAGCACTTGTTTTTCAGTATACAACTGATGGACCTAACAACTAACTACACAAACTAGTTGTTCCCGACGAACGGAGCTAAAGCCTAGATTATACTGGAGGGAATGGAGAAGAACATCAAAAGATGAAAAGAGAGATTTTACTTTTGTCTTTCTTCTCCAGCTTGAGACCCTTTAAATTGCTAGGGAGCATGACTATTGGAGATCTTGTAACTGCACAAAATAAATGCACTTGATTACAATAAATCAAATCTGCAACAAAAGACAAATTTAATTACAAAATTACAAAATCAGTCGAAAATTTTGGAAGATTTCAAGCATACCAACTGGCAAAACATTGACTAGCATGGGCTAGTCGTTTGTGCTCGGTTTGGTCCGGAATTCGTGTACGTGTTTGCTGGCACCCAAGTGCCACTAATTCAGTACAAATCTGACCAGAATTTGTACCTTGCATGCGCGCACGAGTGGGAAGTTTTCTATAAAAAAATTGTTGTTTGTCCTACCTAACCTTAATTCTGGCTACGAACCCAACCAATATCCACTAAAAATTGTATCCGATAAAACTATGTTCGCATGGATTCTGAAAAATTTGAGGTGGTATATAGGAAACAAAGATAACGTTCCCCGCTTTGAAATCCAAATTGTTCAACATATTAGATCTAGAAAAGATACACATATTGGAGATGGTACCCTTCTTAACTTAAAGAATACACATATGGATGAAAACCTTGATATTTTAAAGATTTGGACTACTCATTATTTTAAGTTAAGCTATTTGGCTAACGATTATAATCAAGAAAACCATATTAAAATAAGTGTTTTAATAACCTCACTTAATGCAGTTGCATTGAATGTTATGTGCCATTCAACTATATTTTACTTTAAACATTTGATGTGTTATAATTTATTTTGGTTCAACTGTTTTTAACTATGACAATTTGTCTAATTTGTGTGTATTTTGTTGGTGGGATTGGTTTCGAAATGCACATTTCACTGGTCAATATTTTTAAATAGCACGTTAACAGTCAGGTTAAGATTTTAAGTTGATAAATCGTGCATTGAACATGCAATGCTTGGTTGTGCAATTTGAAATTCAAGCCTATGAAATGCACATTTAAGAGCCATTAGAAATTGCACAAGCTAGTTTAGGCATTTGAAATGGCAGATGAAGTTCGGTCAAAATGCACTAGCCTTGAAATGTGCATTTCAGATGAATCACACACTACCAATAACCAAGTAATATGCGATCAAACTTTAAATTACACAACAATAAACACATCCAATCACTGCCCTAACTTTTTAAGGTTGTCTCCTAGATGGCTAGAACTTGTTGGAAGAGTTACTCCTTAGAAATTTTTGTTTTTCGTACGATATCCCATCCAGGAGAATTTCATTCGATGGAGTTTGCGCGTAGTTTTTTTTACTGAAAGAAGAGTTATTCTTTAGAAACTAAATTTATGTGTTTCGTACATATATAAACTTGAGGTACTCCCTCCGCCCCAAATAATTTGATAAATTAGGGTTGGTGCGTAATTTTATCTGAAGATTAAATAGAGTGATAAAACATAAAATTGTGGCGAAATGTTCAGTGGCAAAGTATATAATTTGTGTGTGAATGTATGTGAATAATTTGTGTGTAAAATGTTAGATAGTTTTATCATTTATTGGCTATATGGTAGCTTCCTAGATATGAGTTGCCATTTTAGGATTCATATTTCTCTTTGTTGAGAAATTGAAGATAAATAGCTTCGGCACAAAATAAGAAACGATCTCTCCCACCAAGTCGTACCTATGACTTTCATCGGATACGACTTTCGGCATAATTTCTTGG